>CAHIKZ030004648.1:1795000-1882500 GCA_903632075.3 Acanthosepion pharaonis | reverse complement strand
CACGTTTCATTAAATATGCTGCCTAAATACACACAATATATATATATATATATATATATATATATATATATATATATATATATATATATAAAAAATAATAAAACATAAATATTAAAAAATGAAAATCTTCAGACACACTGGGTTGGATATAAATATTCTTTCGTTTTTATTATTATTTCATTTAGATTCCTTGACTAGTTTCGTCCAACATGGCCATCATCATTAAAAAAAATCTGCTTGCTGGTAGCAGTAAACTACAGGAATGAATGTCTTGATGGAGAAAATGAAATTCTGTCTGTAGTTTTCATTTGTTTTCTTATTTTTTAAACATGAATTTTGGTCAGTCCTTGTATTGATCAAACAGTTTCTTTTAAGTTGTTATTTAAGATAAGAGCTCTTAATTCCCTTGGTCATTTGGACAGTTTTATTGGTTCCTGGAAAGGGGATGTGTCTCTGTTAAGTGTCTGTGTGTTATTTGCTTCTTAAGGAGTGAGTAAGTATGATGTGTGTTAGCGTGTATATTAGTATGGGTGTGTGTTATCATTTGGCTCATTAGGGAGCGAGTGAGTATGATGCGAGTAAGTGTGTATATTTTTGTGGGTGTGTGCATAAGTGTGAAGCCTCAACACCTCCGTAAGCATGTCTGTCTTGTGTGGGTGAGAAATGTGGGTAGGTCCTGGTTTGTGGGGTTATATATTAGTACTATCTATATTGTTAAATTTGTGATTGAGCCCGTCTGGATAGTGCGTTTTTAAACGTTGTATCCAATTATTCTCATGGAACTCTAAAATCTTTCTAATGTTATCTGCTCTGAACTTTTCTATTCCCTCAATTATAGTGAATTTGGCATGGATTTTAAAATCGTGTTTTTATAGGCGGAAATGTTGTTCTACAGGTAATAATCTTTCATGGGGAGTCGACTTAATTGGATTGCGATAATTAATAATTCTGTAGTTAAAGGGACATTCAGATTTTCCTACATATTGTTTCAGGAATATGGTGCATTCTATGTTATGACTTCTACAGTTAGAGACGTGATAGATTTTGAAAGCAGATTTAGTGATTGAGCTACTGAATGAATTCCTGTATCTAATGTGGATGCAGCATTACGTGGTTGGGAATATCCTGTTTTTTTTGTTGTTGGTTTATTACGAATTACCTTGTCCCTTGAAATGTGGTTGCTACCTATAATTTCTTTTAGGTTCTTAGGTCTACGATATGCTAGAAGGCCGGGTTCCTCAAACATTTTTTTTAGGTCTGGTTTGAGATGTAGTATTTGCCAGCGACTTTTGATTATTTGGGATCGTGGAGGCAGAGTGGGGTTGGAAGTGGTTACTAGAGGGAGGCGACTGGGTTTATTTTTAATCTTGTACATTAGGATGTCTTCTCTAGGTGTGGAAATTGCTTTATTTATTTGTTCCCTGATTAGGTGCTGTTTATAGCCACGTTTTGTGAATTGATACTCCAGATTTTGAATGTGTTTATTTAGTTCTTCATTGTTGGAACATATCCTTCTGAGTCTAAGTACTTGCGAATAAGGAAGGTTCTCTTTGAGGTGTTTAGAGTGGGAAGTGTAGATAGTTGTGGGTGTCGGAGATTTTAGTGTGTAGTGTCGTTTGTAGTTTCCTGTTTTCATCTATGTAAATGCGGGTGTCTAAAAATGTTACAGATCTTGTGGATTTTTCATGGTCAAACTTAATTGAGTTGTTGCTATATATATATATATATATATATATATATGGTTAGCTAAAAGATTAGTTCACTCATTAAGTGCAAATTTTACTTAAAACCGAACAAACTCTTTGCTAACCCAGCATATACATATTATTATGTATAGTTATACATATAGGTATATAGGTATACGTACAGGTAAATAAACAGCGATAAACAAACAAGAGGTGAATTTAATGTGTATATAATGTTCTGTGCAAAAATCCCCCAAAACAAAACAAACAAAAATAAAACAGGTACATAAATACATATACAGACCTTATTGAATTTGTTTTTTTTTTAATCTTTACCTTCTCAATTTTGGGATTTTTTATATGAATATAATTACTTTATCCTATTATTTTGTTATTAGCTTATTCTTTTTCACATATTTTTGCCTTATTCATTCGGATTCAGTTATTTGGAATATTTATTTTATACTATTTTCAATATGTTTCTCTCTTTCCCCACTCTATCTATAGAATTGTCTCTTTCCCATTCTCGCTACTTGCTATATTCTTTTTATAAGAATTTCTTATCCAAATTCTCATACACGTTTGTAGCGGGAAATCTTTCAGTCTAATTCTATTTTCCTGCTGTTATCACTTTTAAGAAGAAATAGCGACTCGCAAAATTATATTCAACATATAGAAATGTGTCAAATGTTTCATTCATTGAATAACCAATGACTCCAGATTATCTGAAACTGTCAATTGATTTCATTTTTTTCTTTTTTTTATCTTTTGTAAATTCTTCACTATTTTTCTATTTGCAATTTTTTCAACATGCGCATGCGCGGTGAAATTAATCCAAGCCATGAAGCAAAGCAGCGAAAAGATTGTCACCGGAAGGATAATTCAAGGCTTCTGATTAGCTCGCTGTTTGAATACCCTTGGTGTCATTCATAAGGATTTTTTCCCAAATTACAACAGGTATGGAGAATATAATATCATTAACTTGTCAGAGAAATGTCGATTTTTCTTTCAAACTGCCATATTAGATTGTCAAGTTGTACCACATTTTACATTTATTACGACTTAGAAAATGGCTTGAAAGAAGACCATTGCAAATACCTAATATACATACTATACTTTATTACTAATACACACCCACACACATGCGCACAGTTACATACAAAGATACACATACACACGCGTGCGCGCACACACACACACACACACACACACATATATATATATATATATATATATATATATATATATATCTTAATGTCAAAACTAATATCGGCAGAATGTTTTCTAAATCTAATTAATAATCACTTTAAGCATTCACCAACACCAAAAAAATGTTTTTAACAAAAATAAGCTGAGTTAATAACGATATTAAATTTTATTAGAAATTTCATTTTTACCATAACCCTAGCTTATGAAACAAAAGAAATGTATTAATGGTTACATGTAGGCATAAAAATAAATATCTGCTTAAATACGTTGATGCTGATTAATGTTTAAATTTAATTTTAAATTTTTGCTTTTTAATTTAAAGCGTTATTTAATTATTTATTTATTTGAATACAAATTTATGTCTTTGTTTAATTAAGAATATGTAACCCTCCTTTCATTAAATATTAAAAAAAAAAACAAACTAAAATATGAATATTCACCACGAACTTACAATATTTTAATTTCTTTTTTACGTACATACACAAAATCCGGCTTATTTTAATTGCCAGATATAATTTTTAAATTGAAAGTTAAGAGTTGTGTCCCTTTAATTGTTTTTATCAGTAGAAGCCAATATAGTGGAATCCGAAAATAATCGCAGTAATAATATCTTGGAAATCCTAAATTTTAAGATTGCGGTTCCGGATCCGGTCCGGGGTGTTTTTAATTTGTTCACGGTGTCGGCCTGATTGCAGAATGGTATGATATGTTGGGTTACAGCCTCTAGGAGTAAAGTTGAAAAATTTTGACACACTAATATTTGCATTTATTGTATAGATACATCCATAAAGAGTGATTTTATCCTGTATTTTCAATGATACTGTGCTGTGCCTATATTTGTTCTCGTTCACTCACACATTTCTTGTCGCAGAGTCTCATGGTCAATGCAAATATTGAAGCTCTGTGAACAAGTCGTAGTTTGATCGAGTGCCACAAGAAATATAAACATATATCAGCGTGGCTCTGCTCTTTCCGACAAGGCCAACATGACATATTATTATGTGCCCCAAATCTCTCACAATCATTTCCCCAGATGTGACGACAAGGTACTCCTGATTTTAATTTTCTTAAACTTTGGGCAGTTATCGATAGTTGAACCAACCAACGGCGACCCATTAGTAGTAAATTAATATTTGTTTGAAGTAATACTTATTGAGGGCATCGTTATAAATAATTTTATTTTCATTGAAGATTACTTGTTAGAAGATAATCAATTATTCTAGTGTTTGCAGTGTTAGAAATTTATCTAATTATTGAATTTGGATGATTGGAGTTATCATTAATATAGATATGAGTTTATCTTAGTGAAGTAGCTTAAATTTGCTGTTAGAAAGGTTGAAAGTGATATCTAAGAAATTAACTATTTTAAGGTTAGATGAGATTTCAATTTTAAAATCACGGAATTTGAAAGCCCTTATAACCTTCTTCTGCTACTAGAAGATAGTGGACCATTACTATCTGGGATGAAAATAAGTCAATCATCTCTGTAAAGACCAACCGGTTTATGATCAATAATCCTACTAAGAATGTCTAATATATAGATGCCAACTAAATCAGCTATTTCAGCTGAGTCATAGGTGCCTATAAAAACGTCAAACTTATCATTATGTCTTTTAATCCAAGTGGAATTATTATTCATCAGTAATGTTTTTTCTGAAAGCTAGGATAACTCTGAATTCATCATCGTTAATGTCTACATAGTTTTCAGCAAAATTTAAACATTTTAATAAGAGATCTTTGGAAATGGATAGATGGAAGTCTGTAATGTCAAACTGGATAAAAGTGACCTTATTTTTATTCAAAATATTCTTTATAGTATCCGAAGAATGTTTATATTTATTATTTTTATTATTATTATCATGGTCATTTTTTATATATTAGTTATATTTGTTATATATATATATATATATATATATATATATATATATATATATATATATATATATATATATTTATATTTTTATATACATGTATGTGAAACATAAAGCATCAACACGTAGAGATTGAAACAGTTAAAAGATTTTGAAATGCTAAGCATTATTTACACACACACACACACACACACACACACAAACACACACACACACATATATATATATATATATATATATATATATATACAAACATTCGGTATGTATAAAATATTCGGTTAATTAAGAAAAATTTGGGAAATAATTACATATATCTAATTTATATCTGGTCATTAACCTTTATCACTCGCCATCATTCAGAAGTATTTCGGTATATACGGTGGCTCCTCAAATACAAACTGCAGTAGCCTCAATCTCTATTTATGGCAAGGCTTTTTTTTGCTGTTACTGTTGCTATGTGACAACACACTAGTGAAATTTAAATATACTGTGATTTGGCGGTTGGGGGTCTACTGCAATGCTAGGGCAAATGCTTTCCTTGGTGAATAAATTTACCTAAATTGTGTTTAAGTTTAATAACATCTGAAAACTAGTGAATGATATTGTGAATATTTTAAAATTCATAAATGATGTCAATGTATACTCACACATGGTTCTGTGACTAAAAATAGTAAATATATCTTATTTTTAAATGAAGTCTGCCGTCCTGGTTTCGTTGAAAGTCTTACTGTACCAAGAATTAAAACTTTCGACTACCTAGTCCGGTATATATTAACGTCACCGTTGAAAAACAACATGGACGTCTACCAAAAACCATAGCCTAGTTACTGAAATGGCGTTCATAAAATTGGAACACACAAGAGATGTTATGTTCCATGAGCTTAAAAGTGACAATAATGTTGGAGAAGCAACCGGAGTTTTTTTTTTTATAATTCTTAAACAAAAGGATATTTTTGAAGTTTATAAAGCACTACGTAGATCAGTTGAAACGCTGCAACAAAACGGTAAAACTGAGCGGATTGGCCCTAATGAATCAGATTCGGAGAGGAACATTATCTTGTCTCGAAGTAGACAAAAACAGAGACTACATCGCTTGGAATTTTGTATTAAAAACGAGTAAGAAATCTTGTCCAATTTAATTAATGTATAATGATATACAATTGTGTTCTCAAATTTAAAACAATAGTTCAGGCGTGATTGACGGAAATGTCATTGCTTTATTTTAAACCTACTAAAATCTGCCGAATATATTTGATATTTGAGAAAAATATTTACTCATATAAATATATATATAACTTAGAAATAGATCAAATGACATTCACTATTTTCGGTCGGATCTGATTTCGCACAGACCTCTTGAGACGTGACTGGAATCTTTAATCAAACCCGTGTGACCGAACAAGTATGGACATCTTGTAACTGTTCAAAAAAGAAAATGTATCACATTTTACTCCCACCCCTTAAGCTTACGACCTTAATGCACAGTCCATATCTAACCTTTACACATAGCTCAACTTGTATCGATTTTCAGTGAGAATCATTATATTGAAGCCAAGTCAGGGTAGAAGAAGAATAGACAAAAATTCAAATATATAGAAAAGAAATGTTGACCACAGATCGGTGGTGAAAAGAAGCTGGAAAGTATGGATGATGGTTGAAAAGAAAAAACACTATCTTTACAGAACACTGCCCCTCGACACGACTATTATCTGTCAAATATTTCTTCCATTAGAAATGGATTCGTCTCCTTTCATCGGAGAAGTGAACTGCCTTTCTTCATAGCAATAAGAACTCGGAAACTGACATATGCATTTCACACATGCACAAACATATCTTCTGCAAATATGTACACATATGCATGTATTTGTGTTGTGTGTTTGCATAATGCAATCAATACTAAGGTGTATATTACTTAAAATAAATCAATACGTATACATATATCAAGAGGCGAAGAAATCTCGAATGGAAATAAAGATTTTGTATTTCATTTTCGGAATGAGAAATTGTCGGTATACTTTAATTATTTTGGACTGTTTTTTCCATCTTGGTTGCTATAGAAGTCATCGTGAACACAGCGTTTCGACCAAGTATTCTCTGGCCATCATCATGTTTTTATGGGATATCTGTTGATTATTGTCTTATTTTACATCGGTCTGATGCTTTAAAAAAGCAACACTGATGATGAGTGCCTTTGTATCACACCGGTGTATTTCACGGAATGTCCCTGTAAATAAGTTATTTCTCACTATTTACATTATTCAGACTATTGTCCTGGTCTTTATCGCCATATTTGTGATAGATATGGCGACAAAGATAGGGACAATAGTCCGAATAATGTAAATAGTGTACATTATACCTCATCTCAGAAATATGGACAGATACTGATGTTTTTGCTCGTTGTCCACTTCCTGATCCAGACATTGGACTCCTGACCACTAAATGAAAGTAATACGTGTTTAAACAATTTCACTATCTATCATGCCGTCTTCCCGAAAGACATCAGTGGTGTGTTTTGGGGACCTTTTATATTCAATCCTAGATAGTTACGACATTTCGTTACTATGGCCTTTTCTTACCATGTTCGATAAGTTATATTCCATTTTGGGGATGACTAATTATAAATATACTTTAATTATTTCAAATTATTTTCATTATTTATAATAAAATATGTTCTTTGTTAATAAATGGAAATTATTGAATTGGATTGAAACAATATTTTATCTTCTGAATTGTCTGATCTTTATAATCGTTCATTGTAGAACTTTTCTCATGATAGAGAATCCATATATAGAATAGTGTTTCCTTGCACATTGTTCAATGTTGAAGTCAAAGGTCATAAGCTTTATGGTCCATCTTAAAATTCAAGATGTAACTCCTTCCTGCGGTTAAAAAATTAACTCTAAATGTTTATGGCCAGATTAAAGCAGACATCTTCCACCTAATAAACTCCGTAGTTAAAGTCACTTCACTTTTAGGGTCAAATATTTGTACAACGGGTTTTTACTAGTTCTGTCTTTTAATTCGGAAATGCTACATATTGTCATTGAGTATATTTAAATTCGTTGTTCATTTTTATTAACTACGCCAAGGGTTGTATCAATTCATTATAGTTTGTCAAATATCTGCTGTAAAAATAGGTTAACCATAAAAACATTCGTTTTTTTTTTATTTGTGGGTGTAGATACCTCTGCTATTTTCTTCATCAATTTCGTGTTTGGTAAAATTCCGTCTTTCGAAATCTGATGTTCTAGATATGTTATTGTTTCGCAATCTAACACTCATCTTTGTTTATGGTCATCCGAGCATTTTGAATTTGTTTAAAACATAAGCCATTTTTGTTCTAATTTTTCTCAACTAGTAGCACCAATATATATCTCGTCTTGATAGATGATCATATACTTAACATAACCAGTTAGCACATTTCCAATAACTCTTTGAAAAATAGCACTTGCTTTTTCACACTATAAGGCATACGCTTTCATCTGAGTAAGCCTTTCGTAATCACAATGACCTCTTTAATGTTTTCATCAATTTGTATCTGATTATAGACAGTTTTGAAGTTGATTTTAGCAAAGAAGTTAATTCCCAACAACTTGTAAATAGCAGTTTCAATGTTAGGAATAGGAAACGAATCGGGGCCTATTTCGTGGCTTATTCATATTTTGTAATCCCCATATATCATTAAATCTCCATCCAGTTTTCGTAAAATAACAATGGTGAGGCTCAATTACTATCACCAGTGGGGAAAATACACTAAAATTCCTTGCTTCAAGTCATGGGAATAATTTCAATGCGTGTGTCAGTCTCAAAAGTTCTTTCAAAACAATCTAACTTTTTCATGAAAGAGCCATCGGACTGTTTTAGTTTGAGCCAACTTTTCTTCAATTTGAGTTTGCTCATTCTTTCACAGAAATTTATCGAATTTAGATCACATCACTTCTAGTATATAATTGCATAGGAAAAGTTTTACCCTTCAATTTAGCCTTTTCTCTGGTACTTTTCTCTTTATTATTTTTTGCCATTTCAACAATAACCAACTTCTTTTTAGGCCGCAATTTTCTCAATATGATGCCCGAAATTTGTGAAAAGGTCAAATCTTCCAATTCTCTGGCATCTGCCATGACGGAGATCTTTCTGATAGTCTCACATCCTGCCGAAGCCAAAAAGATATCTGTAATCTTATGCTCTTCTCCTGCAAATTTGTGATCTCTTAACTTCTTGGCCCCGCGCTTGGGTAGCAAAACAACGAATCCAAGTTTCCACAAATTTCAGTTCATCCAAAGGAGTTAGAGATCTTATCGGCGACGCCATATTATTTTGACGTCTTTTTGTCCGCCATGTAGAAGTTATGCCCACCCCTTTAACAAGTGACGGATAATTTATTAGTAGTCGCTGGACTCTGTGGAAAATAGGGCAAGTTTATTTTGACTTTGTCACTACAAAAATTTTGGCTAAAAGTAAATTGAAAATATATGCACGAAGACATGCAATCTTCTCCGAAAAAATCTGACAACCTTTACGTTTTCTTTAGCTCTTTGGATTTACAATTTACTGCAAATATCAAGCATCTGTTGAATGATCAACATTTACTTCTTCCACAATCTCTCGCGTTGTTTTGCGTGAACAAGCTTCAATAAAGAGTTATAGTTGGTTGTTTCTTGTTAGAAAAAGACGCCCGAAATCCTCCTGATCTTGTTTTAGCAAAAATATTGAGCCGTTCGTTTAGTTTCTATCGATTTATGCTGAATTTTGAACTCATGTAAACAATCGCTCATAGTTGCTTTTTTTTCCTTTATTCTTTTATATTTTGACAGACTGAAATAAACAATTAAAACAAAATCATTAGTTCCCATTATTAAAGATAAATTCAAATGGCACATTGTATGAACATAGTTAAATCATCGTTTATTTGAAAATAACCATCATATTTTAAGATAACAAAAATTACAAATATTTTTTACAGCAAGTTAATCGTTTGTCTAAGCATAACTAGGATAATTTTCTAGACTACAAGTGTCGACTCTTCTACAAAAGTATATTCAAATTCGTTAATTGATTAAACATGTCTGCATTTAGGGGAAAAGAATATTATGTATTATATTCACTCTGCAAGTTATTGGTAAAAATGAGTTTATTACATTATCTATTCATTTCCATAACAAGCTACACATTAATTTCAGCCCGAAATGCTAGATGCAAATAGGTCCACTTTAAAAAAAATACGGAAATACCTGTTTTCCTCTAGCAGGAACCTTATCACAGTAAATTACTAGATTATCATACGTATCACAAGGTGAGCATCTCTTCAGAACTGATATAGGGTCTGGGTGCAATAACTGGTCTATTTCATCCTTGTATGTGAAATATTCAACGGCTTTGAACGCACTCACTTCAAAGCGTTTATCCTGTCTGCTTCACTGTATTAATTTTCAAATATTTGAACCGAGGTTTGATCTACCGATTGACTATTAAATGCTATTGTTTTTGCGAAGATCAATGCCCATTGAAAACTGCTCTAGGAAAAGTACACTTTCATAGTCACGATGTCTGTTTGATCAACGATATTAAATAGATTTGTCCCACATCAATACGATATGTTTAACCATATCAAATACAGCCACTTGAGAAAACGTGTGGGGATATAGAAGAGCGTGTATAGGAAGAACCACAGTCATAGATGTCGGTCGTTGATACGATGGTCTTTGATCAGTTTTTACTGTATTGTCCTAATATTTGTTCTTTAAATGTATTCTAACATGTGTATGAAATCTCTTTAAATATATTAGTAAAGGTAGCCATAACTGATTTTTGCAACAAAAAAAAAAAAAAAAACAAACAAACAAAAAAAAAGAATAACATTTCTTATATGAGTAACTATTTGGAGGAAAGATAAAATAATAGGATTTGTTTTCTCACCGGACTTATTCAACCTACACAGTCGTTTTTAAGAGAATTAGAAGCCTTACCAGGATTCATTATTGGCGGAAGCAATCTTAACAACATAAGATATGCAGATGACATAGTAAGGAAAGCAGACACAGAAGCAAAGCTACAAGAACTCCTTCAGAAGGTAGTGAAGGAAAGCGAGAAGAAAGGACTAAACCACAATTGCAAAAAGACAGAATTCATGGTTGTCAGCAAAAGGGACAGCCCAACATGCAAATTACAAATTTGAGATGCCAAAATCAAGCAAGTACAATTTAAGTATCTGTTGAGGGTTTTGAAAGAGGACAGAACATTGAAATTTGAAGGTGCATTATGATAGCTAAACAAAGTATTAAGCCATTGGAAAATCTCCTTAGATTATTGAACTGTTACGTAATATCAGTCTTCCTTTATAGCAGTGAATGCTAGACGATGTCCTCAAAGATGAATAAAGAAACTTGAAGCACCTTGTGGTTCTACAGAAGGATGCTGAAAACACAATGTTAGCAACTAATAACGTGTTAGCAACTACGAAGTTTTTGAGAGAATGGAAACAAAAAAAAAATTATGCTTAACATCAGAAAGATACAGTTGACATTTCTAGAGCACATATTGAGGAAAGTGGGCTTGAAAGAAGTGACACCCAGTGGACAGATAGAAAGCAAGTGAGACATAGGAAAGCAACGCATAACATACCTAGGGAGCATGAGTAAATGGATGGCAGAACATGCTTTAGGATAGATAACAAAAAGCCAAAATTTATTAAGAGCTACAAAAGACACTGAAATTGTGGCGAGGTTTTCCTGTCAACTGCCTGTTATATTTTTTCTAGAAGTGATGAGTTTCCTTTCAAACCTTTTGTCTTTAGCAATGTGGAAAGCTAACAGCTTGATTATATCATTATTTGATCTACTGTTAAGCTGCGTTACCATTTTTTGTTATTGTTACTTTTGGAAGTTTGCAAGAGAAGCGGTTTTCCTTATTTAGTATAGCTCAATGGTTAAAATGGTTCAATAGTTAAAATGAAGTCTGTAGGTTTTAGCGAGGATCAACCTTTCTCAAACCCCATGGACTGTTGCTACAAAATCACAAAGAAATATACCAAAAGGTAAGAACCATATCACTTGACGTATTTCAACAAATAAAATGGACAGCACATGTAACTCGAAGAGAAAATACTAACATAAGATGTTTACGTTCAAAGAAAAGGTTAGGAACGAAGTCCCCATCATTAATGGAAAGAGCGATAACAGTTACTGGAAGTGAGGAACCAATTTTTCCGAAAAAAATGTTTTAAGATGATTTTATAAAACTCAACCGACATTGGCGCTAGTTGTTCCATGAGTGAATGCTGAAAAGTTCCTTATAAGGAAACGGCTTATATTAATATTACTATTCCCATTTGGGCTGTACATTAAAAATGCTTTCATGCAATCTTTGAAACAGGTATATGTCTTTCTACATTGGTATTATTCCCATTAAGGTGTGAAGGTAGCATTAATTTAAGTTTATGTTAGATGCTTTAAATATTTTTGTCAAAATTTAACACCAAAATCATCTGGAAGAAAATAACGTCAGAGGATTCTATTCTATATTCTCAAAATCTCGATCTATCGCATTTTAATGTTGCACTATAACTTATCTCGAAAAAAACATTGTTTTAAGATTCACCTAATCCTCTGTCCAAATTTGAAACCGAAAATGTTCAAGTTCAACCTTCCCAGCAGGCTACTGCTCTGTTCTTATACCGTCCTCTTCATTCAAATCGTAATTCTGCCTTCGAAATCTGGTATGATCAGCACTATAAATACCTCCAAATTTAACTTGGGCACGCTTAATGCAGTTTTAGTTTCTAATCATTGCCGTATTTTCGCGTAAATGGCATTAACCTTCCTTTGCCCATTGCCGTCACTCTAGCAGAAATTCTGGGCCTAATTATCGCCAAGCGAATCCGTTATCTTTAATAAGTAATTCTTAGCCCCAGCCAAAACGATCCTCAAACTCTGACGTGCTGAATGTTTTCCAGTAGGACGCTCAAACTATTCGGCTGAAATTACAAGTGTTCAAAAATAGCCGTTCGTCCATACCACAAATTGACCTCGGCCCACACGGAACAGAGGCCGAAACTCCAAGTTCATTATGTGGACAAAAGCAGGAGTTTCGCCGCTTAATCCATGGTCAAGTCGTTGACTACGCAGTCAAGAGGCACTTTATGGTAGTTTGGCCACTCCTTCTCCGCCTTTATCGTTCGTCAGACCTTCTGGTTAGTTTGGTTGCGTTGATAACAGCACTCATCTCTGTCTTTATCAGCCGCCATCTTTCAACTATCCTCTCTACATTTACCTTTCTTTCTCTTTAAAATATTTTTTTCGTATTTGCTTTACTTATCCGTCCTTTTCTTTCCATCTCACGGTTATTTGTTAACTTTTTCTCTGTCTTTTTTTATCTTTTTTTATTCCCCCCTCCGCTCTCTGTCATTTACTTTCTCTCTCTACTCTATTCACCTTCTCTGTTAAATAGACTGCCTTTCTCTGACTTTCTTATTCTTATTCCCAGTATAAATAATTGTACTCCTCACCCTTCTCTTTTTCGTATCTTTAATATCGACTTGCTCTTTTCTTTTCTTCGTCTTCTACTGGAATTTATCAAATTCGACACAAACCTGCATTTATAAAACTTCGTTTGTAAAAGAAATATTAATTTCGCATCTTTTCTGTTAATTCACCACAAAATATTAATTCACTCTAAAATAAAAAGAATTTATATTTACTCAAATTCACACTAAATTCTCCCAGAGCGAAGTCCTTCGATTGAAATCCGGTTGGGTTGATTTTTGTGATCACCCAAAATGTGGGCGACTCTGGTGCGCTATTTCTAAGTGTGGCATCGCCGTTCGCGTTCATCCCGATAAACAAGCCAAAGACAGTTTTCTTTTATTTTTTAATTTTAAAAAATTCCGTGTAAGTACCTTGAATATCATCCACACTTACAAAATGTGAAGAACTCCCCGATTTTTGGTAATTTTTAATTCTGAGGTTTGGAGTTATTGAGAGGGAAACTAAACAAATTTTAATTTAAAATTTATAATTTCAAAAGATTGCCAAAATTTAATAAAAAGCAAACAAACCATTACACCACCCCGAGGTGTCCTATATTTTCCAAGCGTAGCTTAGATTTGGCACAAGGCCGAAAGTAGATGTCACCCAGTGAGGATCGAACTCACTAGTCAGTCGTAATTGTTCTAGCGAGACAAACTTGCTAACTATTACACCGTCTCGAGATGCCCATGTCAAACATAGTTAAACTGATTATATTAGTGTGTTCAGAAAGTACAGTTTAACTAGAAAGAGTATAAACACAAATGTAAGTTAAATTTATTTAAATATTATATACCGAAAATATAATCCCGTTTATTGGCAACGATTACAGCCTAAAAGAAAGGCAAGTTTTTAATTCCACATCTAAAGAAACCTTCGGTATTCCTCCACCGAAAAAATATTTGCAAGGTTATTTTCAAATTCTTTGTTTCTGAATGTTCTAACAGTTACGTAATGTGGTATTGAACGAAACAAATAAAAATCTGTAGTTGGTAAATCTGATGCTTATGGTGGGCAGAACAACCGCCTATCATGTAAGGTTTGTTTTATTTTGTTTTCTTTTGGCTTTGTTTTATAAAGTGTACCCTTGAATTCTGGAATAAATAACACTTTTTCAGTTTACCAAAGCTGGACTAAATCATTTACCTGATCTACTTAGTGACAACAAGTATTTGCAGTGATGGCTCTTTTTGAATTTCTCGAGTCCAAGACCTTTCATTATTCCACCAGACGCAATGGAAGAATTTCTGTGAATGTTGTGATAAACGTTGTGTTTTTTTTCTATTCACATGCAAAATTCCTTTTCTATTATCAATAACAATGTGATGTAAAAATTTGGGGTTGGCATTCTTGGTTAGACTAAGGCTGAAAATGGTGGGACGCTGTATTGAAGAAAAACCGCATGAGGAAGCCAAATTCTTTTTTGATTCACGAACAGTTGAACATAAGCCATTAAGTTTTTGATCCAAATCTCTGATGTCTTGACACAGTTCTGATTCAACAGTCTCTTTTAAATGATCTTCAGTCATAATGGATCAACTTCCAGACGTCGGATTGTCGGAGAAGTCACAAGCGCCATTTTTAAATTTTTTAAACCAAAGATAACAATTAAGAAGCTTCACTGCACATAGCTACACAGCAAAAAAATATTTCTAAATACCTCGGTAGTAGTTCTAACATTCAAGAAATCATACAGCAATCAATGGAGAATATGTTACTTATTAAAATTATATTCCCCAGGAAATTATGTCAGGTACATTTTACTGGTAGCATGTATCCCAGTTCTACATGATTCGTGGTCGGGTCATTGGCGATTAAACTGGTGCCCCCTCCAGGTTTTCTTTCTAGTAAACAAGGTGGCTAGACAAAAAGCAGAATTCAAAAAAGACCTGTCGAAGGTCTGGTGAACCTTCTTGTAAGGTAAACAGTCATCTAGCACAAATAGCTATGTATGCAGCCAATGCAGTGATGGCACGGCATCGCTGGGCAGAAAGTTTCCTAGACTAATATCAACGGTCAGTTTAGATGGTCCCCCAATAAAATCAATGGCCACATGTCTACGACCAAGATACAGTACATAGGCAATGTTTTGACTTAAAGATGGGTCTGCTTGCTCTATTTGTCCAGGACTCGCTACACATGAATGAATATCTTTCTGTGTTTCAACAAAGATTGGCGGGAAATGGTGTGGTGCTCAGAAGCGCAGAGACCCTAAAACCACCACCGGTCGTGGGATTGATGATGATGATGAAGATGATGATGACAACATGAATGAAAAATGGTGATCATTTACCTGACATAATTTTTCGCATATAATTTTATTTTTTATTATACTTTGTTTGGCCACAGTGAATTAAATAATACATTTCCTAACTCCACAAATAGAGGAACTCCGTGCGTATTTTCGCCAAGTAACGCTATAGGAATTGAAGCATGACAAGAACGCTGTTTAGCAAATATGTCATTTTATTGTCAATATTGTATCAAGGCCACGCAAACAGTTCTGAAAATGTTCATGATAGTTTTCTTTACTTATTTGGTCTTTATCAAATGTTTTATGGTTAAATTCTAATGAGTTTTAGCTGAATGTTAAAAATGGTTAAAATCTTTATATAATATTAATAATATTAGGTTCCAAAGTACCACATTGACCTTACATGAACTTCTCCATTAAACACTCTTAAAGATTGACCATGTCAATTTTTAAATTTTCATAATTTCAGTGTTTCCATTTCTTCCCAAGAGGTTAACTGTAACTTAGTGAAATATCTGCAGCTTTCAAATCCAAACAGTATGAGGGCGAAACCTAAATTACGCCAAATTATTCCGTGTCCAATAATTCATATAATTTAATCCATCTTGATTATTCCATACAATGCACCAAAGAATATATCCGTAATATCTGGAAGAAAATATTAAGAATATTAATCAGAAGAATTATTCTCTCTTGAAATATTTATATATTTTTTCGGTCAGTGTGTAAAAGAACGGTCTCAAAAATATTCAAAAGATTTGCAGTCGAAATATCACAGTAAGCATAGTAAAATAGGTTAGACTACAATATGCAAATTCTTTATAAAGGTCAACCCTACACATGAGAAAAATACGACAAAAAGCTGTGCGTATAGTACATATGCAGTGGCGGTAAAGAATAGGAAAAAAGAAGCCAGCTGTACCCGAAAGATCAGACTTGAATAACATCGAAAAATATTATCCGCCGCAGATAACATAGTTAAACATAGAGAATCATATGTAGAAAAAGTCAAATGACCTCCGTGGAATGAAGCCAGAATAAACAAAAGAAGGATATGGAAAGATCGTGATCCGAAAGAAGAAACATGTGATACTTTTAAAGTATTATATGAACAGGCAGTTATAAAACTATTAAATAACCAATGTTCAGAAAACTACTTTTTGGTGGTTGCCGCTTTCCACATCAGGGACTAAGGTAATTAATTTATCAATGTTTATTTTTTTTTTGTACTAGTACGGCGGAGTAATGGATAGCGGCTTGGATTGCGGAATCGGAGAGCTGAGTTCGAATTCCAGTCGAATCCATTACATTTACTTACATGCTAATACCCTTGGGAAAGTTATGCATCCTCTTTCCTCCCCCAAGCTATGGGTAAATAGCAGGACAGACTATGTTCTATAAACTTGGATGGCAACTAGCCTATTTCAGGAAGAAATGGCAACTACGGCGGGGAAAAATCTCTCTCGACAGTCATGTATCGAAAGATACATAATCGCTTAAGCGTGTATTCCGCATGGGCCATAACTAACTGATAAAATACGTATATTCTTTTTGTGATATTATTAAACTCTTCTTATATGTGTTAACATTATTCAAATTTCCTTATAACAATAGATTACTTTCTCAGTCACATACTGAATAATGTGCCCACATCATATTTTCTTACAATGTCACATGCCTCATTCAAATATAAAGGTAAAAGATCTCGAAATAGGTTCTAAAGCCGGTCATAAGCAACATATACGTAAGTAAGTCTAGAAAATATATTGTCCGAAACGTTCAGCTAAAAACATTACATATATGTAATGTATTATTTTCCGAGGTTTCTTATTTTGTGAAATTTTGCATGCAATAATTTCAACTCTTTGTATTAATAACTGCAATGTTTCTTTTCAGGTAAATTGTCATGTATAGTTTATTTAATTTCAATGTGTTATTTAAAAGATTATTATGAATTTCAAATGTATGATTCACTAGATCAAGCAGGTCAACTGCAAACTCTCAATGTTTTTTTTAAAATAAATCTTTTAAGACTTTAATGAGGCCAAAATGAAACAACTAGAAACAAGAATAAGATTTTTGCTACAAGCCATACTGCATGCAGAAAAGTGTTCCTGACTTTGAAGAATTCGTGGCAAAAATACGTCAATTAATAATGAAGTCATATAAGAAATGTGGCATATTAACGCGATGAATTAGACCGAGGATTATTTTCTTTTTGTGTGTAATATCGGATCTTCTAATGAAAGGATTGATACAATTCCAAACAACAATGAATGTAACGATAGTTTTGTGATCTTTTAATGAAAGTAAATAACAATAAAAATTAACTTTCTATCTATCGTATTTTCTTATTTTGATGTCCAGAGGTCTTTAATCTTTCGAACAATAGATTCAATTTTTTTATATTTATCAGATTGAATATTTGATCTTTCAAAAGGACTGTAACTTTTTCTTTCCCAAAATTTGTCTTATATACTCACATGTATATATGTCATACACGCATATACACGCATATATATATATATATATATATATATATATATATATATATATATATATATGTGTCGAACATACATACATAAATTCATATATATAACGTATATATATATATATATATATATATATATATATATGAAGAAATATAGTTTTAAATATAGTTTTAAGGTGTGCTGCATTTATGGGATAAAGTGCTCAATATCAAAGATAGAGCGTATGTAAATATAAATATAAAAGTGGTATTGAAGTCAACACTCAGAGTCGACAGGCTGTTTCATGCTGGGCACAATCGTTAGGCCGCGAATGTTGGATATTTCCTCGGCTATTTATATGTACTTCTCAGTGGTGCATTGTAAGTAATCTATTCTAGCAGTTATTTTGCGACAGTAGCTTGTTTCTTTCTTTCTTTATTTGTTTGAGTTATTTTTATTAGTTCTAACGGCTTACTTATTTATGCTTATTTTTATTAGTTCTAACTGTTATAATATAACCTTTAGAACGAATAAAAATAAGCAAAAATAAGTAAAAACAAATAATCAATCCAAATTAATAAATTAAAAACTGTCCACTCACCAGAATAGGTTACTCACACTGCACCAGTATCCGTTGATATATAATGCAAGTGAATCCTAATAATACAAAATAATAAAACTGATCTGCCAAAAAAGTATGTATTTATTATAACAGAGCATATATATTACATAGAAAACGAAATTTACCTCATTCGAATAGTTATTTCAACCAACAAGTCGTTGGTATTGTCAATTCAAGTGTATATATATATATATATATATATATATATATATATATATATATATATATATATATATATATATATATATGTGTGTGTGTTACTTATTTATCTATTTTACCTCAATAAGTGTAGATTGGTTCGCTAATCGCCTGGTTCACACCCATCTCCAGACTTTTAAAAGGGGGAAGAGGATTATCCCTTCTTTCTTATTTAGGATTCGGTTTTCTAATACCTCCTAAAGTCTTTTCATTATCTATCACTCCCAGTAATCTTTTTTCATTTTAGTGGCATTATCACCTTGCTAAGGTTGAAGCTATATATATATATATATATATATATATATATATATATATATATATATATATATATATATATATATATATATATATATATATGTGTGTTTAAAATAGGATAAAGAATTCCGACAAAGTTTTTAAGAGGTTTCTAAAAACAATAAACTTTTTTCTGGATTCTGTATCCTATTTTAAAAACATGTATTGCCGACACGGAAAACACATGGGTAGACCAAAAACATCTACAACTTTTACTTTCAAGCCATTATGAAGGATTTTATGAGGATTTGTCTTGGATTCATTTCAGGAAAGGCTGTATGAATTTCTTGCTTTCGAGCCCTTCTGAAAATGAGAAGAGGACTTGATTTTATTTCATAGAAAAAAGATTAGAAATATATTAACAACTTTCGACTCGAACAAAGAATTGAAAAAAAAAGATACGAAAATAAATATTAAAGGCTTTTTAAAAAGTTACTCATTTTCTTTTCTTATTTAATCACGGGAAACGCTAGGTTAGGGAAAAAGTACAATGATTCATTATCTAAACATGCACACACAGACACACATTTCATTCTTTCGTTTTGGAATCTGATGAAGCTTTGAATGGTAATTAAATCTATTTTCATAGTAACTTTTTCCATTTGTCAAATTTCTTACATACATATATATATATATATATATATATATATATATATATATATATATATATATATATATATATATATATGTGTGTGTGTGTATAGAATAGATAGATAGATAGATAGGTATGTATGCATGTTGTATGGTTTGCTGTTTTTTTTTTAGTAATTTCAAAGAAGCCTAAGATTTGGCAATAATTATACAAGTAGCCTCTTTATTTCTTGACGCTTTTGGAATCGGTTTTCACGTAAAAAGCTGTAATGGCGATTGATTTTTTTTCTGTATTTTATATATAAATGTGAAAGCATTTTCAGCAGAGATCGATTCCGAAAAAGAAGTCGGCAAGAAAATGACGCAAATAAGATTAAAAGGGAAAAACACGACTGGGGTAGGAAGTTTCTGATCAAGTGGAGGTGAATGGCAAGTTAAGTGAAATCATCGTGGGAAGTTCTCGGCTTCGGCAGTCGAATGGACACTGACGCACCTGCTTGTCTGTCTGCCTGCGGCTATGACGTCATCGTAGTTTGGTAAGAGAATCAAAGGAAGAGAGTAGAAATGTGCAGACGTGGAGTATAAATGCATGCTGGGTGAATTGTAAAGAGTAATATGGTTTCTGTAGTAATGCCAGCGGTTACATCACGACAGACAGACAGAAAGAGAGTGAGTAAATAAAGGAAGAAAAACGAGGGAGAAAGCTATACACACACACACACACATACGTACACACACATACACACACACATATATGTATATAGGTAGATAGAGAGATAGTTAGAGATAGACAGGCAGACAGAGAGTGAGAGAGAGAGATGAGGAAAGAAGGAAGGGAGAGAATGATAAAACAGTGAGACAGACAGACAGAGAGTGAGAGAGAGAGAGACGAGGAAAGAAGGAAGGGAGAGAATGATAAAACAGTGAGACAGACAGACAGAGAGTGAGAGAGAGAGAGACGAGGAAAGAAGGAAGGGAGAGAATGATAAAACAGTGAGACAGACAGACAGAGAGTGAGAGAGAGAGAGACGAGGAAAGAAGGAAGGGACAGAATGATAAAACAGTGAGACAGACAGACAGAGAGTGAGAGAGAGAGAGACGAGGAAAAGAAGGAAGGGACAGAATGATAAAACAGTGAGACAGACAGACAGAGAGTGAGAGAGAGAGAGACGAGGAAAGAAGGAAGGGACAGAATGATAAAACAGTGAGACAGACAGACAGAGAGTGAGAGAGAGAGAGACGAGGAAAGAAGGAAGGGAGAGAATGATAAAACAGTGAGACAGACAGACCGAGAGTGAGTAAATAAAGGAAGAAAAACGAGGGAGAAAGCTATTCACACTCACACACATACGTACACACACACACACACACACACACACACACACATATATATATATATATATATATATAGATAGATAGTTAGAGATAGAGAGAGAGAGAGAGAGAGAGAGAGATGAGGAAAGAAGGAAGGGAGAGAATGATAAAACAGTGAGGGTGCGAATTTGTTTATCATGGAATATAAACGAACAAAAGAGAAAATGCAGCTTAAGATATCGAAACGTAGAATTTCAATGAATAAATAAAAAGAACGAAAGAAAGATTAAAAGAAACAAAAAGAAAATACATATGATATGGATAGTGAGCAAGAAGAGTAAATGCAATAAAAAAAGAAAGATCGTTTGGTCAATGAAAAAAATGATTACAATAAGAAAGAAGGAATAAGAGAAAGAAAGAATAATAGAATGTGAAGGAGTAGAATGTGATAAGAAAGAGAGTAGAACGAAATGAACGCGAAAACATCTTGAGAATAGTGGAGGAGCAAAGAAGAAGAAGAAGAAGAAGAAGAAGAAGAAGAAACCCCATGGGAACTATTAAAACGAATAAGTAAGAAAAAAATTAAAAAGGATGAAGCTAAAAAGTAGAATAGAAAAATTCCAATTCTCAAAGGTAAGACAAGAGTCCGTAGAGATCATAACAAGGCAATGTTTGAGAGTGCTCAGAGCAGAAAAAGTAAGAGATTTAAATATAAGATAGGAACAGACTGATATATATATATATAATATTTATTTAAAAATTATAACATAAGTATGTTATAACTTCACAACAAAAATAGCCATTTTGTTTCAACACTTCTGGTGTCTTGTCAAATGATGGTGTTGATTGCAAAAAAAAAAAACAAAAAGAAAAGTTCTTAAAGAGTTCAAAACCAACCACTAAACCCATAGGGGAATATTTTTATGTAAGATATAATGGCCAAGTATATGATAATTCAAATAACGCGAAACGGGCCCTAGATATAATTTATTAATGCTTAAAATTGATATTAGATTATATAGGAAATCAGGATAACTAATTAATCTCTAATTTATTATGTAATTAAAATAAAAAGTATGGAATATTAAACTCTAAATATAACCATGTATCAAGTTTCGAAAGTTATGAAATTATTCAAAGAAAAAACCGAGAAAACATGCCAAAATTTCGTGTATTGTCATTATTAATATGTTAAGTTTGCCGTACGAATTTGAACGAAGCAAGAGGTGCAATATATGGCTAGAAATTTGCTTATTTTGACAGGGTTTTTATTAGAGATTTAGGGAACAAGGGAGAAAGGTACAGACAGACATGACATCATAATACTCAAACACGTAAATATGATTAAATATATGAACACGCAAATATACGGACGGCAAATAACCACAGAGACAAATTTACCCGTCAAAATTACACAAACATGGGAAATCAATATACAAATATATGCACATATGCACACACACACACACACACACACACACACACACATATATATATATATATATGCACATACATATAGAAAAATACATATATAAACATATATATATACATATACATATATATATAAATAAATAAATTCTTTTTATCAAGTAAATTAAAATGAAATTGAAAGACCTATGTTAGTCTATAATAAACATAATGTATAGATATACATATAAGTACACATTATTTAATTATTATAATATTATTATACTATTATTTCTATTCATATCGAAATATCAATTTATCAGTTAAATTTGATGCTGGTGAGAGGATACCAATGAACACAACATATATTAGACACACCAAATCAGGTAAAGGCATATGTGTATAGCTGGCCACTCGTATTCGAGGATATCCGTCTACTAGGTCGGCTAACCAATCCCAATTGCAGACGCTTGCTCGGTCGCATTTGCGTTTATTCAAAACCCACTTGTAGTTTATGCTGCATTTAAGCTGAGTAGACCTTAGTTACAGTTTCTGGGAAAGAGCGTGTTTAGATAACACGCGTGATCAACAATTTGAACAAGGCCAGCACGCTCAAGCCCTCGGCCAAGATGACTTGTGACCTCGTGCTACAACAGTTATCGACGGCCCGCAAGGGTTCTGTCTAACCGATTTCACTTACAAGGCTTGGGTCAACTCGTGGTATGTTTTTTAAGGCACTTTCCGAATGCGCCGCACGCTAGGATCGACCCCTCCAGTCCGATAACATCAGGAAGTTACCTTCTTGACAAATCGACCATGGTGAGATTCGAACCCCGGACTCATGGTCAGAATGCGAACGTTCTAACCACGTGAAAGGCATATAGAAACAATATACATATACACAAGCGCACAACAATAAAAATATCAATAAAGGAAAAATATATAAATATACGAACATAGTCTCCCATATACAAACAGATGCAAGTTGACATAAAAAAACAAGCACACATAAGCACAAACATAGAAAAACAAGCACCTAAAAAGTCTGCCCATATAGAACAGTGTTAGAGATAAGTATACTTACGTACAAACAAACATCCTTACAAAAATAAGCATATTGAATTCAGAGTCTGTTTAATACAACTATACACGTATTGTATACAACTGTACAATATAATATAATAATCCACTTTATATTGAAATCTTAGGAAATAAAGGTAGATAATACTTAAACATTTAAGGACAAAAAATTACAGACTTACATTACCATTTCCTCTTACAGTATTCTATCTCGTTAGAAACAAGTTGAAAGATAATTTATGCCTGCAATTAACAGTGAGCCCCTTCCTTTGATTTAATAGGTTAATCTTGTCCTTAAATTTAATAATTTATAGTTTTTCATTGAGACAGAGATAGCATGGTGCGTATAAAGAATTACAAGTACGAGTTCTTCTAATTAACTTTCATTTAAATGTGAGAGCTTTGTTTTTCTCCTTTAAACTAAAATAGTACTTGGACAGCGAGGTAGCATGTTTATGGGAACTATTTTTGAAGGAAAAAAACATGCAGGTACCAACGACGTTTTTAGTACTACCAATGTAAAATCATTTAATATTTGGGGTTTCAATTGAAGAAATAGTACTAATATAAACCAAGAAACTAGTTTGGTAATTGTTATTTAATGGGCAATCACTGCGATTCCTACAGTTACAACCACTATTATTGATATTATGATATCTAGTATTGTTTAACGTATCACTACAATTCATCATGCCCTTTGAGTTTTTATATCTGTTAAAAACATTATTATTATTATTATGCCATTAAATTATTTTGTCGAGATAATCTGCACAACTGTAACTAAGTTTATGGGTGATTTTGTTGAAGATTTTACTAAGCCAATTCGTTTTAGAAAAAAGTTTATTGATAATATTTAAGAATTTTAATCCTAACTTAGATTCAACTATCAGATTAAAAGGTGGGAGTGAACCAGATGATCTTTCGATATCTTTGGTTCTTATTATGGTCATATAATTATTATAAAGCGAAAACTTTAAGAGATCATGGTGATATTTTAGAGAGAGAGAGAGAGTGAAAAAATAAGAGATAGATAGATATGAACAGACCGTAATATATATATATATATATATATATATATATATATATATATATATATATAGATAGATAGATAGATAGAGATAGATAGATAGATAAATAAATAGATAATAAATAGTGTAAATCGGAAAATGAGGAGAAAGGCAAATCACTGCAAAAAGGGAAGGGGACTTCGATTGATTTGTTTTCTACGGTGTATCAACCTTTTGTAGTTTTTTAAAAGCCAGATTTTTGTTTAGACTGTAAGGATTTTTCTGCGACAATACTAGGAATAGAAGAGATGAATTCTTGCCTTTCCTACGGGAGGTATTTGCGTGTACGTGAATATACGGACTGGATTAGAACTCTCCTCTCCAGTTAATAATTATCGAGTCGTTATAGATTAAATAACCCGAACATTTAAGCTCACAGCACCTTCTATTCCCAAGCGTTCACCCATCTAGATACTGACCATTCTCGACGTTTCTTAACTTTGGCGACCGTACGGGGACCGGTATTTCATAGTTATATGGCCATAAGTCAAAAGATATGCTAAAATATAAAAGATGCGTTATGGATCAATTACTTGTATATTATTAGCATTTGTTTTCTTAAACATTTCTTTCTAAATGTCAGATGCGGATTATACGTTGGTATGTGCTACCTTACAAGGAATACGCTAAAAATAGATTATTATTTGTGTAAAAAGCTTGGAAATTTCAAATTTTATTTTTGTATATGAGTAGAACAGCTAGTAATTATATATTTTACATACATGTTGAGGCGTGCGTGTGCTTCGAGGCACGTCTTTTCTTATAAATAAATTGGATTATGTTCCCGCATTCCCTCATACTAAATGTGATAACGCTTTTGAATGATTCTTTGCAAGTTTAGAATTCTACTTGTTTTTGTTGCTGCTTCGTATGCTTCTTCTTTCTGATAACAATTTAGCGTCGTGTTTCACTGTTTTCTATCAATGACGTATGGACATTGTCTGAATGTATACATCAACAGCATTTTCTTTTTTCGATTTCTCAAGTAATTATTTTATTTCTTCTTTGTTACCGGTTTCAACTTTCACCGTTTTGGTATTGTTTTGCTTTGATTGCTAGTTTCACGACCAAACTTGATATTTTTGGTTGGAATATTTTCTTTTTTTTCTCAATGAAAATCGGAATTTTTCTCTATTTATTTCTTTGTTTATTTCTTTCCTATTTACTTACCTTGCCAGATTAAAAAAACAAAAAAACAAAACAAACAAAAAACAAAAACCAAATCAACAGCAATAAATATGAATCGTACAGCTTTCTTATCAGAGATGTTTCCTCAGAAGGAATGAGAAATGACAACGGAATGATAACATCATTAAATAATTTCGGAATCTCATGCGAATATCGTTTCAGAATCACCTTACTTTGCGTTACACTGGATTATCAAAAGAAAAACCCTTCCCTGTGTCTACATATGCAAGACGTCAACAGCAAACATGCAACGCTCTCAGTTGTTTTTTCTAAATACTAGCTTTCGATTTTTCTGAGAATTAAAAACTTCTATAATGTTAAATTTTAACGTTAGAAATAAAACAGCTTTATAATAAATGAGATTTAATACTAATTAATTGATTAAACCGATTTAACTATTAAAATCATTTTTTTCGACGTCAGAATACTTTCTGTCGTTGAGAAACCTGTTTTGAAAATTCGAGGTATTTGCCAATATTAGACGTTCCATTTCTATTGCCGTCGAATTTTAATATCCTTGGAACTTATGGTTATAATATCTCTTCTTCCATTCATTTTCAGTGGTTCCAATATATAGGCTCTCCTCATTAACAATATTCCAATTTTCTACTTCCCTTTTTGCTTGATAAACTATATTTTCAACCATAAAATTACCTTCCATATGTAAGATGCTTTTAATTCTACATTTGCACCGCGTTTGTTTCGGTTTTATTTAAAACCTAGTTTGTTTTGAGTTTGCTTAAAGCTATTTAGTAGCATTTTATATTGGTTTATATTGGTTATCCCGCAACAATAATGTCTTTGTTGTTTGCAACAAGGTCTGCAGACCATCACCTGCACTGTAGAGAGACATCGTGGTACACAGGAGAGTAGTAAATGCACGATGCCACAATTCAGCATCCTGTTTTTTGAAGATGCTTTTGTGATGAAATTGCAAAATCTAATGAAATGAAATACAATTCTACGTCTTCTTTTCTCTCCTTATTACTTTATATATAAAGTTGATTTACATAAAAAAATGCCTTATTGATATTTGTTAAAAAAGTTTCTCAAAACTTTGATTAATGTATACGCGAGTGTGTGTTCGTGCGTGTGTATGTATGCATAAACCATTTTTCTTACTGTCTGTATCTAAAACATTGACAGAAAGGTGTATATTTCTCAAATGTCTCTATTTGTGTACATACAATTACACAGACCCACACATACACACACACACACAGACACACACACACACACACACACACACATATATATATATATATATATATATGGTAAAAATATAATGTTATATTTATGGATTAAACTGCTCAGTCGCAGGGATAGAGCATATATATTTAAACTGCCCCGTTTCAGAGATAGAACATGTGTATATATATATATATATATATATATATATATATATATATATATATATATATATATATAAAAAAGACAATAGGAAAACTATAAGAGTAGCCGACGCGTTTTACTGTTTTCCTATTGTGATTTGCATTTATAAATATTGTATTTTTCTACAAGTTAATTCTGAGAAATTTTCATACATATATATATATATATATATATATATATATATATATATATATATATATATATGCCCTTGTGAAAAACGAGTAATTTCGTTATTATTTACTTTTTGTATTTTTCTAATAGAACATGAGCCAGTGTACATGTTAATACTTCATATGTCCCTTCCACGAAGTCGTTCCTTGCAGACTGCCCACAGATTCACGATTGCATTTAAATCAGGAGAGTTTCCGGGTCACTCTATAGTACTTTGTTTTCCTCACTGATAAGGCTTGCCAGAGTGTTCGTGTAGCGTTACAATTTTCGTACATCGACTTGGAGTAATGCCCATCGCAGACAATGGTCGTCGGACAACTAATCGACAGTTGAGACAATAGTGTTTGGGCGTGATGAAAATCTGATGCAATCATGGATGATGCAACTTTTTCAAGGCCAAGCAAATTTCATCATATACCTCAAAAAGAGATTCATATTACTGCACACCACTGTAAATGACCTAATCTGAGGAAAAAATAGAAATCGAGTAAACCCTTAACTCCAGTGGGTCTAAAAGTGACCGTATGGTGAAAGAAAGGCAACTAAAGAGATTGTTTTAAGGGTACATATATATATATATATATATATATATATATATATATATATATATATATGGTACCAACGGACAATATGTCAAATGATCTAATAACCAAGGGCCAGTAATAAGTATTCAAGTCGTGTGCAGATCGCATGAACGTGAAACAGGGGTTATGACTAGGTAATCCTTTCAAAATATCGTTTTTTTCAACACACACACACACACACACACACACACACACACACACACACACACATATATATATATATATATGTGTGTGTGTGTGTGTGTTTGTGTGTATAATATGCAAAAAAAAATATCAATAAGAATGTTCTTTCTTTTTATTATTATATATATATATATATATATATATATATATATATATATATATATATATATATATGTGTGTATATATATATATATATATATATATATATATATATATATATATGTGTGTGTGTGTGTTTTGTGGATATAATCATAAAAATCCCACGTGTTGTTACAACGGAAAGGAGTAATTGCTCGGAAAAAAAAAACAAAAAGCTTTTTCCAGATTAAAACAAAGATATGATGCTTGTCATCTGATCAGATTTTGAGAAGTATGTCGAATTGAGAATTCCATACGCTTTCGTATCTATCTATCTATCTATCTATCTATCTATCTATCTATCTATCTATCTATCTATATGTGTGTGGGGGAATACCTTGTGTTTACATCAAGGTTAACAAGCTGGTTTTGCAGATCGTTAAGACAGTGTACAAGTGTCAGATGGCCACACGTGCTTAGATTAGAAATGAGAATAATCGTTAGCAGAGAAAGAGAAAGTAAGTGCAAGAGTGAAGAAAAAATACTTATATAGAAAAATAGAGAAACAGCTGAAGCAGAAATGGGAAAATGTTTTTGGGACTGAAATCATTAAGTACAGAAAGAGAAAAAAAGCGATGTACACTGGTAACTATAAAAACTCTAAGAGAAACTGAGAGAAAGAAAATGAAACAGAATAGAAAGAGGAAGAGAGAGAGGTGAGATTAAGATAAGCGTAATAAAGAAGAGAAGGAGTAAGGAAAGGAAAGAGGGAGAAAAATAGAATGAAAAGTAAAGGAAATTGAAAATACTGAAAGAAACAGTATTAAGATACTTTTAAGGAGAGAAAGAGGATAAAACACAGTGAAGGCTGGGAATGAAAGAAAGTGATAGAGACAGAAGCATAGAACTAGAGTGGAAGTGAGGATGAGGTGATGAATTTGTGAATGGTGAAGAGAAAGGATTGGATGTAGAGACAGAAAGAAGAAATTAGTGATGCATACTGAGAGAGAAAATTAAAAAGGGTCGATTGCGAAGGTGAATAGAAAGAAAGAAAGAATGAGGGAAAGTGATAGAGAAAGTGTAATAAATGGAGAGCAGTAAAAAAAGAAATTTCATCATGTTGTATTAAAGAGAAGAGGGAGAGTGTGGGAAGTAGACAGGAAGAAAAAGAAAGAGAACCATACACGGAGAAGGTGAGAGAAGGATTAAATAGAGGAAAGTTTGGGAGAAGTCATTGGAATTGAGAGAGAGAGAGAGAGAGAGAGAGAGAGAGAGAGAGAGAGAGAGAGAGAGAAAGGAAAAGAAAGAGAACGAAAGCGAAAACAAAGGAGATTGAGAGACAAATAGTGGATACAAAGTCTATTTGTCACGGCCGAACAAATTTCTGTATCTTTTTTTACCTAGACATGCACAAAGCATCCTCGAATAATTTAATGCGTGTTTGAGTAATTTGATAAAGTTACCACGTGTTTGCCATCGATACAAATCGTTGGTCTCTGAGACATTCATTTGTTTAGAGGTGATGTTAAAGTAAGGCAAGTACTCACCTTTAAGATGGATACAACAAAAGTCTCTCCAGAGGATCTCTAAAACTAAATTTTGTTTATGTAATATGCCCCAGGTGTAGGAGTATAGAAGACATATTGGATTGAATGCTCATTTCTTGCACAGTTCATAACTCTGGAAGTGATGGTAGTGCATACACGTATAGACAGATGTTCTGATCATATCTTTCAACTGATTGTCTGGGGAAAGAAAATCACTCTCAGCGGCAAGGACATCAGTCAGTTATGTGCCCTGCATGATACACGCTTAGGCGGTTATGTATCTTTCGATACATGACTGACGAGGCAGACTTTTCTTCCCGAGTAGGTTGCCATTTCTTTCTGCAGTAGACCAGTTGCCATCTAAGGCTATAGAACCCGGTCTGTTCTGTCTCGGGGAGGGGTGGGGGGAATTCATACCATTCCCAAAGTTATTTGCCCGTAAGTGAATGTAATTGATTCGACTGGAATTCCTCAGTCCGAGCGGCTATTCCTTGTTTAGTTGCAACATTTATTGTATCAAGTCATTTGGGATGCAGGTAGAATATGTTTCAATTCTGAAACAGGTTTCATAAATATAATTTCTGTTGGTATATAGAACTAGTGTAATAGTTAACGAGCTAGCCCTGTTGAGCACAACAACTACGTATTAGTCACCTCATCGTTAGGTGTTCCATATTAATGGTCTTGTGTCAGACTAAATACGATAATATTAAGATCCGCTACTCATATAATAACAATCATGTAATAACAATTATTAGATGGATATTATCTTTATTATATCCGAAAATATGAGTAACCGATTTTGATGTTATTGTAGCAATAATATTATATGTTAACGTTGTCGACTTTCGCACATTGAATCTGCGGTTTATTTTATATTTTAAGCTCAGTTTAGTTTTTACTCTTCCTATTTGTTTATATATATATATATATATATATATATATATATATATGTTTATTTATTTGTGCATACTATTCTTCGATTTCGATGAATGAGGGTCAAGTTGCGCATTTGATTATAGTGGCGAAGCCTTGTGCAGAAGCAACTACAGTTTTGGAAGAGCCAAATACAATATGCCGTAACAAGTTACCCAAAGAACCGTCCGCAGGTTTTGAATATAAAGGTGTCCTTCTCCTAGATCGGCTACCACCAAAGCCTGCTCTATTATTTACCCATAGCTGGAGGAGAAGAAGAAGAGGATTCGTGTTTTTCCCAAGTAAGTGAATACAATGGATTCGACTGGAATTCTAACTCGGCACTCCGATTCCTCAATCAGAGCCGCTATCCAGATAATTTTAGAAGAGTTAAAGAAGCTAGTCATTTTTTTTCAGTGTATTTAGTTGGGAAAAATGATAGTCTATGTTATGCGAAAAAAAAGAAGCCATTATTAAATTAAGTATAAGAAATCTGTTTATAGTTTGCTATAGTTTTAGGGAAGAAGTAATAATATTCAAACGAGATATATTCTTTACCTGCCATGCGATATCCACAGTGTTGAACCACCCTCATTGCCTACATATTCCAATGGTAGGAAAGCTATTGCACGTCTTTCCAAGAACGGCTATTTTGTGGAAGGGACTCCCGTCTGTCGTCTTCTCTGAACACTATAACCTTAACCTCTTCAAATCTAGGTTCAATCTTTATCGATTCTCCAGTTATTTGGTCAGACGAAACAAGCATGTTACTTTCACCACATAATCAAGAACATTACGTAAGAACAAAGATGAGACAGGTTAGTGGACGCATCATTTTATGGTGTTTCTGGAAAAAGGAAAACTCAACAAGCTTAAGAAGAAAGATGGAAATGCTAAAATATCATTCGGAAAATCATTTGCACTCTTTTCTTCGTGGGCAATTCAAGACAACCCGAAAGATATTTAAAAAATTACATCAGAAGAATACATTTAAGATAATGGAATGGAATTTTCAATCAGCTGACCTAAATCCAATCGAACATTCATGGCAGAAATTGAGAAATTGGTCTTCATAAATGGCAACCATAGAATCTCAAGTATTTGAAATGATACTATAGAAAAGAATAGCGAAAGATGTCAATCGATATATACAGAGGCCTTGTCGAAGGTGACTGAAACCATCTAATATCAATTGTCGTTGCCACTATTTTCTCTTTTTCTTCTTCTAAATGACGTGTACATTTAGGATGTGACTGATCATGGCTCTTTACAACTTCCTATGTTTCGTATTTCTTAGCAAGATTTGTGTTTTTAGTAAAACCCACTACCATCCATTTACACAAGCCCGTTACTTAGGTTATGCTGTTTCTTTCCGTCTTTTTTGTTTTTCAACACATCCCGTGAGTCAAATTTTCTAAATCTTCTTTTTTATTATATGTCCCAGAAATATCAACTCGCTCTTTCTGATTTTATCCACTTTTTATTTCTATTTTTCGTCAGACTTCCTCCTTGTTTATATTCTCTGTCTCTGGTATACTCAGCACTCTTCGATAGAGCCACATCTCCTTTACTTGAAGCCTTTTCTTCACCTGTTCAGCATTCACTGCCATAGAGGAAGATTGATACTATATAGCTGTTCAGCATTCATTTCTTTGTTTCTAATGATAAAGAGTATTTCATTAAAACGGATTATATATAAGGGTGTGAAATTAAAACGGATCAAAGTCAACAGTAAATAAATCAGTGTTATTGGTGAACATTTATTTATTTCTCTATTGGATTATGTTATTTTAAGTCATGGCAGTTATGTGTGAAAAATAAAATCGCCCAAATATCCGCCAAATCTGAAAGAAAAAGAAAAGAAAATCATTAGACGCTTAAACTTAATTCACATTTAAAATCGATTCAAGTTACTGGAACAACCTTTATTTCCTTGTTTAATACGATCTTTTTTTTTTTTTTTAAATCTCTAACATATCATTATAGCATTGAAATGAAATGATAGTAATTCTCTTATTAACCATTTTTATAAACGTTTGTTTTCTTAACAACTCCAGTCAATTAAGATGAGAAACCATGAGAGCCATTCTTGGTGTAGTATCAGGACATTTGTTATGATTATTATTTCCTTAGGTTTCTGTTGTATACGCATTTCCTTCCGGGTCCTAACCAGAGACCTAAGGTCAGAAATGGCCTCATGTCATTTTTCACTGATCATTTTTTGTAAAAGAAAAACCATCTAAAATCACACATATTTTACATAGAAAATACTCTTCGTAATATGTGTGTTGTAATTGTGAGTACAATACTTTGTATTTCTTTAAGCCATGGGCTACCAGGAATCACATCAATAAGTTTATCGGAACATTTTCCAATTAATCCGAGGGCTCCAACTACAGCTGGAAATATTGATGTCTTCATGTGTCACACTTTTAAGATTATCACTACAAGGTGCTTCTATTTTGGTAGTTTTTGAAGATCTTCAACGGTACATTACAATCTGCCATGTCAATAAGAAAGCACATTCTGTTCTTATCTTTGAAGACGGTGTCTGGGAGATTAGCTTTTATTGTTCTGTCTGTGTGTATTATAAAGGCCCATAAAATCGTTACAAATCCTATCTCTGTAACTGGGTCTGTGTGATATTCATAACAGCTTCTTGTAGTTTCTTTCCCGTAAAAGTTGCATATTTTCCCATATAGATATTGGCCCACTCTATAATTTTTTTACAGTAAGTTTCACCGTTTAAAAGGCTCGATGCTCGTCTACTAGAGGTAGACGCTTACGTCAGGAGGCTATTTGTGTGCATAGCAGTGAAAGATAACGGTTAACTTGAATAGGTTAAGATTGTAGTGATCGGAGAGACATCTTTTTGGGAATTTGTTCCACAGGACAGTGGATCGCGGGACGAAGCTGTTCGAGTGAAACTTACTTCTCACCGATGGAATAAGGAGGGAATATGGATGGTTATCAAATATGTATGTGGCATGCCGTGTTCTTGCCGTGAAAGTTAAACTTGGCGGGACCAGGGAATGTAGTTCGTCCGTGCACTTTCCGTGGAGGTAGCGATAGAACAGCGAGAAGCTTGCCATGTCCCGCCTGTGGGCGAGAGATTAAAGGGTGGAGAGTAAATCGTCACCTACAAGGGTTTCAAGACGCTTTTGAACTCTATCAATGCTGGAGAGTGAGGCATTGGTAGCTCCCGCAAAGATATGACAACAGTACTCCATTTTTGGCCTGATCTGTCTCTTGTAAATGTAGAGAATATCAGGAGGAGTCAGGTATTTACTGGAGCGGTACAGGGAGCCGACCATTTTAACTGAATCTTTAGCAATGGATCGTATGTAAGAGTTCCATTTGATGTCGGGTGTGAGATTGAAGCCTAACAGTCTTTCAAGACACGGGGTTTCCCTGTGAAGACATCTGTTCATCCTGATTGCTGGTAGTTCGTGGTCAGATCGACGATGAGGCAATGTAACTAACTTGGACTTCGCGGCATTAGGTAGTTTATGCAAGATTGGAAGAGAGATCAGTCGACAATCTCTAACCATCTAGAGTTTTAGAGGTGTGCCCGTATGTAGTCCTATCCTCAGAATAGATGCTTACTAATGATCTGATTATATGTTTTTAGGCAGATCATTTATGTAGATCAAAAAGAGGGATGGTCCGAAGAGTGACTCTGGGGAACGCCTGCGTTGACCGATAGGGCTCAGGAGGACTTGCTATTACTAATTAATTTCAGAGATCTACCTGTTAGGAAGAATTTTATGATCGAGAAGACCCTTCCAGTGATTCCATAACGGGAGCGCTTGTGTAGTAAGCTTTTGTGTCACACCTTGTCGAAGGCCTTTGACATATGTACTGCTATTGTCCTCGAGGTGCGTTTGTCGTCAAGAGCATTACTGATTGTATGTATGGTGGTAGTTAGGACGTTGGCAGTGGATCGGGCCGACTGAAATCCATAATGCTCATCGCTGAAGAGGTTGTTCGTTTCTAGGTGTCCGACGGCCTCTTTATTGATTATATCCTCAAAAGCTTACTGATCATGCTGAGTTTTATATTCAGTTGGCGCTGACTGTGAAACCTGATACAAGATGGTTGATTGTTTCTAGATATTTTTCAGGTTATCTGCATTTGTGGTGAACACAATTTTTCAATATGTGCACTTGGTTATTTCTAGTTAGTAAGCATTGAACTTGTGCATCAAGAATAAAACCTTTCGTTTCAGCTTTTAAGCCTACACTAGGTAACCACTGGTGGGTACGTAGTTTGTTTATATCAGTTTGTTTGTTATGGGAAGGTTAACCGTTAAGAGGCTTATCTTGCAATCGTTTCTGCATTTGGTACATTGCATTTGCTTCTACTTTCTTTTTTAGGTTCTTTACCGCTGCACTAGATGTATTATTGTTTATTTGCATTTCTTCACCCACTTGAAATTCCCTTTTGAATTTTTTGGCTTCCTTTATCACTAAATAATATTTCTTATGTCTTTCTATGTTCTTTTCACAGATCATCATCTAATCATCTGTAATTTAAGTAGTTATCTTTGAAAGTCGATTATTGCGCTTTGGTAACTAATCTCTACCTCCTTCTTCTTCTATGTACGGATTCACTTCAGGTCATGGATGATCCTTTGGAGATCTTTTATTATTATTATGGGTTGTCATTAACTGATTAAAAGTGGAGAGGATTTATTTGCATTCTCCTAAATGATCTTATTGAAACACCACCTCTAGTTTGCTAGCTGTTGACCCCTCAAGTGTTAATGCGAAGTTCAGGCAACTGGCAGGCCAATATGCTTCACTGAACGGCAAATTTACTGCGACCCAACTTAATTCACTAAGATTAAATACTAAATACCTCCAATCAGTTAAGATCAAAAGTTATGAGAGCCATGCCTGCTATAGAAAAATGGCATTTTATTTATTTATTATTATAATTAGTATAAAAATTATTTTTTTGATAATCACATGCCGGTTGATTACTAATGACCTTAGGTCAAGTCAAACATGTGATTCTTTCATGTGTCTACTTAATTATAAAAAGAAATACTATTAACAAAAATAAAACTTAAATGAACAAGGCTATAAGCAGGATGGGCTGTGCTTGTTATAATCATTTCAGGTGTTTTCTGGGGACTTGGAACACCTGGGATTCTCTTGATTTGTTCTTGAGTTCTTTATCAGATCCAAAATTCAAACCACAACAGCAACAGTTTTCGTCTGTACAAGCCATATTTATTTCCATTTTAAACTCCATGACATTGCATTTGCTTTGTTCTTCTAAAATCTTTTGTCATTTGGTGCCCTAATTTCAGTCAGTGTGTAAACTTTTCTCTTTCCTGTCTTTCATAATAATGTCTAGGCAACGTGCTTCTATTTTTCCATTAGTGTCGATAGAAAAATCCCAAAAGGTAGGAACATCTGCATCTTCAACTACAGTTTCTGGATGATGTTCATACCAGTTTGCAGCTGTTTTTGTCCCGTAACCATTTCAGATCTTCCAATGCCGATATTGACCTATCTTGTCATGACGAGTTTTTACTCATTGGGTATAAATATAGAACATACTGAGATAACGTTGCAGTCTATTTTTATCATTTCACCCCAAGGGCGTATGGTGTTACAGGGAGTGATCGAGAGTGAGAAGACTTTAGTAACTTGAGGTGAGGAAAAGGTCAATAAAGGAACAGGATTCAAGAAGACAGAATATGGTAAATGACGTTGCATTTAAATTTTGAAGACTGACGGAGTTCCACAGGTAAGAAGTGCGAGTAAAGAAATTTTTTGAATAGAAGTGAGGATTGCATCTAGCTAGTTCCAAGGTAAAACTGTGAGACTTAGTTGCCAGTCTAGTAGCACGTTTAATCCCATGCAGTAGAGGCATCTGGTCTCAGAATCGACCTTTTAGACCCATACTACTATGCGAGACATTAGCTTGGTAGTTGCATGTAAACAGACTCTGGTCCTCTGGAGCAAGAATAAGCCCTTCAGTCACAACCATAATTTCTTAATTCATAGATTACTGATTGATCTACACCGGCATTTTCTCTTTATAGAAGGAACTGTGTAGAGGCTTTCTTCTATTTTCTTTATTATTATTATTATTATTATTATTATTATTATTATTATTATTGTTGTTGTTGTTTTTGTTGTTGTTGTTATTATTATTATTCTGCTTGTCCTTCCCTGTTTTAGTTAGTTCCTTAGTTAGTTTGTGTGACCGTTACGTCCCGCCAATACCTTATAAATAATGGACTATTCCTTTTTGATCGCGTAAAAACAAGGAACTGACATATCAGAGACGCTACTTGGTTTCAGTCAAATATGAAAGAAAGAAGGAAAGAAAGTTTTAACGTCTGTTTCAGTGAGATAGAAAAATGGTCAATTTCAAATTTTTTCATTCTTACTTTTAAATAAAATTATTAATAAAAGAGTTTGCAAGATTTTCGGATAGTTATGGCTTATTTTGTCCACGTGTTATTGTTGAGGACTATACGGGAAAAGTGTTCTTTTCAAGGTTAGCTGCAGAAAAGTGTTTGGTTACATACCTGGCTTAGGTGATGCTGACATTGCGTTAATACCGTTTAGTGGTATAATTATGCGTGTAAGGTTGCCATATAGATCTTGTAATTCCATATCGCATTGTCGGTTGCTTTATTTTCATACTGACAAGGGTTGAATCCATAACAGATGAGATTCCTTTTCATTTAGTCGGAATCTCTTCCATAGGGTTTCACTTTCATATCAACCTTTGGATTTTTCTCCCGAACAGGGATATATATATAGATATGTTAGAAATAAAAGTATCCATGCGCATGAAAAACCAGAGATTTCTTCAACTATTTTAATTAAAGAATAGGGCCATAAAAAAGAAATTGTTATACTGAATTTCGCACAATACAAAGCTCAAGAGACAATGTTAGTGTGTGAATTACGTGCACCATAGAAATAGTGAGAAATCAGCGATAAGCTTCCAACTTTCATGTGAAATATAGGGAGACACTGTATTATTTGCAGTTTGATCCCTAAAAACATGTTCAAATGTATTCATATCCTTATCTAAATAACCAATTGCAAAAACTTATATATAAAACCATATAATAATTATCAATTTGTATTTATTTATATATTTCCTGTCCCAACTATGGAGGGAAGGGAGTTAAATCAAATTAAGTCAGTAAATTTATTACTGATTTAATAATATTTAGGAATAAAATATTTATCATCATTCAAAAATAGTTACTGAGCAAAATGAACCGTTTAATAAATTATTTCATTTACCCATATGTTTCTTAGATTACATTCTTATTTGTTCAAGCCTTTCATGTGAGGTACTCAGATACTTCTGTCTATTAAGTGATCGTCTTGATTTAACTTGGTCTTCAAATAGGCTTTATCGTAGCTGTCGTAGTCGTCCTCTTGCTAATATTTTTCTTCCGAGAGATCACTGTTATATTAAACACATACATTTTTAACATGAAAAGATATTGAGTAAAATCGATTTATATAATAATAGGACTAATCAATGAATTACTCAGCGTCTAAAATATAAAGGGGACGGATTAATTAAACAGTTCATTGGCCTCTACTTGTAAATTCATTATCTCTGCTTTATTGACTCTGAATATATTGTTTCAGGTTTTTTGTTTCATTGCATATCACTATAAAAATTTTCGAACGATTTCCGTAATTTTTTAAATGAATATACTGTCTGGCCATTTGCTAGTATAGTATTTTATTTTAATTTTTTATGCATTTCACCCCAAGCAAGGCTGGAAGCCACTAGCGCGAAAGGGGTTACAGAGGATTTGGAGCGAGAGCAGATAGGCGTGATAGAAGAAAGGATGAGGAGAAGGATAGTGGATAGATCACGCAACTGGAGATGTCGACTGACATTACATTTGAATAGTTGGAGATTATAGCTATCAGGGAAACAGGAAAAGGGAAGAGAGTTCCACAGGCGAAAGGTGCGAGATATGAAGCTTTTGGAATAGAAGAGACGGCTACATTTAACAATTTCAACAGTGAAAGGGTGAGAGCGGGATGCCAGCCTCGTAGGACGCTTGAATTCAGGAAGTCTGGGAACCAGCGAAAGCAGATCCATCAATAATCGAGATGTTAGAATGTTGGCATTGGTATTAGCCTGTCAGGTTATTAGGCAGATGAATATAGTTTGGACTTATTATACTTACACTCTTTTAGCTTTTACCGAACAAACTAAAAAAGAAAATGCTTAGAAGGACGAAAGCTCATTATGCAAATTTAGGACCCCCCTGACAGACCAATATATTCAGGTGCGTAGCCGTACTCTCCCTTCTTGGCCAAATGTGGGTTAGCTAAAGATTTTTAGAGCTGTCCTTCTGTTTACTGATAGCAAAAGTTGTCCTTCTCTTTACCAATGAGCAAAAGAGATGGAATCATATCTTTTCCAAGGCTATTTACACGTAAGTGAATGCAACTCGGCTTTCCGATTCCTCAATGCGAGCCGCTATCCATTACTCCACCGTGCCTACGGAGCAGGCTATATATATATATATATATATATATATATATATATATATATATATATATATATATATATATATATATATATATTTCTTTCTGAAATATGACAAGCAAAGAAAGAAACCAAATGATATAGGTGCCGTTATTTGCATTTATGAAGAAAAAAAAAAGCGGAAGGAAAGTTAAGTAGGAGGGCAGAAAAGAAAAGGTCAGTTGTCTTCTGGATATGAAGAAACTATTGCCAATGTTCGGAACAGACTGAAAGACAACGCCGACAGAAAGGAAAAGAAAAAAAATAACGAGACTAAAGACAAGCAGATTATGAAAAATAAATATATTTCTGGAAAGACACGCAAAGCAAAGTAGAAAAAAAAAAACAGAGTTCAAAAGAAGACTTAGAGGCTGCACTCATCTTTCAGAAGTTTAATAAATAAATAAATAAAAACGGTGATTGTTACGGGATGCGTTTGGGTAAAATGAAACGCTGCTAAAAGCTGAGGGCATCAAGGTTAGTTTGTTTGCTTGCCTGTTTTTGACTTGTCCATATGTCATATGGAATTCAGGTGCTGTTATGTTTAAAGTATCGGAAAGCGAAATCAGCGAACCGAGTTCGAATTTTATTCGAAATCGTTGCATTCATGTCGAGCAAATACACTTGGGAAAGATATGAATCCATCTAGTCTCCTCTTAGCTATAACCTAAATAGCAAGGCAGACTGGACTCTTTAGCTTTGTTTGGCCACCAGCATAAGAGAAAGACAACCCTGAATTCAAAACGATATGTGGTCACTTTGAAACACATACTTGGACAGTAACTAAGGTCTGCTCAGCAGGTTGGCTCTGTGGTTGTTCAAGAAACAAAAATGGGCCCGATCGTATGAGCATGCCCGGATACGAGAATCTACTCTCAAGATAAGAAATCACATAGATTGGCAGTGTGCCTTCCATTGCACTGAAGATGATATAATTCTTAATGCAAACATTTTGGTTATATGTATATATACGGCGGTGGCATTGAAAAATTCGCTAAATACGGAGTCCTGCCAGAATCCATGTCAGTCAGTTATATGCCATACGGGATACGCGCTTAGGCGATCATGGCTGACGAGGCATACTTTTTTCCCGTAATAGGTCAGACTTAATAACTGATTCAAATCACGTGCAAAACGAGATTACTGTGAATGAAAGAAACTGAGAAAAAATCTTAAGAAGAGAGAATAATAAAAGAACAAGATTTAAGAATGACTGACATTGCAATTAAATTTTTGAAGATCAAAACTGACTGGAACGTATGAGGGCGGAAGGGTGTTTCACAAGCGAGAAGTGTGAGGGGGAGAAAATATTAGCATGCAATTAATTTTTCCACCAAGATCTTGCGACCGTAAAATGATGAGATCTTGCCCCTAATCTAGAACCCAGCTTAAATTCATAAAGTCTAGGTACCAAAAAGGAAATTTTATCAGAATTCCCATGAAAATATATATAGAAAAGGCACAGGGAATCTACGTTAGGGCGGTGGGAAAGGGATTGAAGCCGAGATGTCAGGTCAGGATCAATAACATTGCAGACTCTTCTTTGTATTTTATCAATAATCTCTAAACATATAGCAGAATCACCAGAACATATGCGACAGCAATATTCAATGCATGAATGAATGGCAAACTTCTAAATATTTAAAACAGATTTTGTCGAGAAAAATTGTCTGGCACGACCAATTTGCCTAATAGCAGAACTAGCAATGAATTCAATATAATCTCTTCACTCTGGATGTCAGCGGAAAGCTTTAGCCCCTGAAGGCGCACTGAGTCTATCTACTGGAGGTTAGCATCAGCCATGCTGTTGAAAGGCAAAATGACTTCACTGACGATGAAAAGGAGAGCTGTTTCGTTTTGGAGGCGTTCAAATTAATAGGCTGTTCCTTGCACCAGTTAACAACAAATTGTGTGTCATTTTTGAGATAAGCTTCCAAGTTGATCTCATCGAACCTATCGGACTATGAACTAAATCTTTATCTATATTTTTTTCTGTTAAACGGAGACATTAATAAACTCGTGCAAAAACATGATGGACTATCTTTTACCTGCAGTGTCCCATCATTTCTTTCCAATTATTTCTGACCCTTACAGCACTAAGCAACGTTTGTCTCCTTACCATGAGTCCTAAGCCAACTCTAATTATATATTCACACAAAATTGTTAGAAAAGTTGTGCATTTAGTGTGAGTGTCTAATTCATCAAGCCCACTTTCCTCCTTATATGCCCCAGAAATAACAATATCGTTGGTTATATATATATATATATATATATATATACACGAGTTGTGTATGGTATATATATGACCAGATATATGCTTTGTATATCTTTCATATTCGAAGATTGTCCAGTCACTTGAGGAAATAGGCAAACAATACATTTGCGTTTTTAGTAAGCTCTCCTGATTCATTTTAATGAAACATGTGTGCGTTTCTTTGTGCTTTCAAATAATAATTATAATTTCGTATAAATATGCGAAGATTAATGCTTTATTTATAAGCTGTGAAAATACATTAAAATTTAAACAAAAATTTTTATCACTTAAATCACTAAAATATTAGATATTACATTATAAAAGATTATTAGAATGGTCTTCAATCCTATCGCTAGATATTCAGTGTTAGGGCTAATCTCTTGTGAAAAGTAATAACTTCTGTGCTAGGCAATGCAAAATCGGTATCAACAGTTTGGCTATTTTTTTAGCAAAAATGGGAGACATTTTGAAATGACCAGGAAAAAATATGGTGTTACTTTTGACAACCTATATTATGTAATGCTTCAAGCTTTTGACTCTGAAAGCAGGAGGTGAGATCTCGAGGTTATTCATATATTTTAGCGTCAACTTTGTTGCCCGAAACCTAAACTGGAATATATAGTTTCATTTCTAAAATCATCCTCTGACATATACTTACTTTTAATCTGTTTCGGTCAGTACATATCTTTCGAGAGGCTCCGACATCCATTTTACACGTATGCTTATATATATATATATATATATATATATATATATATATATATATATATATATATAGATAGATAGATAGATAGATAGATAGATAGATATATATATATATATATATATATATATATATATATATATATATATATATATATATAAATAAATATACATAAGCTCATGATGTTCATTCTCCTTTTTTGTTTCTTTTTTCTTTCCTACTTGTGCTTTTTTCTTATTCTTTGATATTTTTCATATATTTTCTTTATTGCTTTCTCTATTAACATCTCTGTATATATATATATATATATATATATATATATATATGTATGTGTGTGTGTGTATGTGTGTGCTTGCGTGTGTGATAAAAATGATGTATTGAGATAATGCTAAAAGAAAAAGATAATCAATCCCCCAAAACAACAATAACAGTAATAATAATGGAATAACAAATAAGCAACAAATTAAGTAAATAATAAGCAAATTAAAAAAAAAATTACGAAAGCACGCATAGACACAAGCAAATGTAATAATAATAATAATAATAATAATAATGATAAATGAAAACAATTAATGAATAAATGCATATTACATTAATTGATCAATACCAAATAGTGAGTTATAAGTCAACGAACAACGCTATAAAATAGCTACAAATATTCTCATTGGGAATGAAAATTATTTTTAGTCAATAATATCTAGAAAACTTTGAAATATCACCGCTAGCGCCAACCCAATAACAGTTAAGATAATACAACAAACTTGAAATACTTGATTTTCTTACCCATAGGGGCCCATTAATTCTTATAAATATAATCGAGCTAATGCACAACACGCATGATGTAAAGTTTGTGCATTAAGCATAAAACAGAACTGTATTAAACTCACTGTCCACTGTTCATTGTTCTTACATAAAATTATATGGTTATCTCTTACACACACACACACACACACACACACACACACACACACACACACACACACACACATATATATATATATATATATATATATATATATATATATATATATATATATATATTATTTTGCCATAAAAATATAGTTTTAAGGTTTGATATATTTATGGGATAAAGTGCTCGATATCAGAGCGTATGTAAATATAATTATGGATATTAAAGTCAACATCCACCGGCGACAGTCTGTTTCTGACGATTGCCTTTCACTCTTGAAACAGACTGGGCTTTGAGATTAATGCCCCCCGCTGTTATGAACATTGTAGCGAACCACGCTCATTCCCTTCGTAATCCAGTGATGAGATGTAAGTTCAACTCGAACAGCTTGTTATCGAACTTGCTCCCAAGTGGGTGCTTCCCAGATAATTACAATCTTAAACTGTTCAAGTCTAGCGTCAACCGTTATTTTGCGCACATATCCCCATAAATTGTTATCTTTATCTTTTACTCTGTAAACCTTGAGTGGCTTTTGGGCCTTGTAATTAAGTGAACATTATTGTAAACAACCTTGCTAGAAATAGCCTCCAAATTAGCAAGGTAATAGCAACCATAACAAAATAAATTGCAGAAAAATGACAAATTTTAAATATAAAAAATGTTAAGACTATATCGAATCAACTGTTACGTCTTCTGCAAGGAAAATTGGTTCACTGTGTCGTATTAGAATTCTTTCTCTACAGAATCCATCTTGTAGATTTATAAATTTAGCATTCGTCCCTGCATTGAATTCTGTTGCCATATCTGATCTGGTGCTACTTCTGTACATCTCAAGATGTTTGAGAGAATCCAAAGAAAGGTCTCTAATTTACTCGATCCTGACCAGCTAGCAATTTCTTGCCGAGGTGATGTGTCTTCCAACTGTCTTTTCTACAAATATTCTCATGGAAACTTCTCTGATTATATTTTTCTCTAGTTCCACCACTGCATGAATTTAAGCGTGAAACTAGATTGGAAACTTACTCTCACCGTTTTACTGCTGAACCAGCTTGATGCAACAGTCTGTTCTATTCTAACAATTTATTTCTCGCACTTTCCACTTATGGAACTCCATCCCGCTTTCCTACATCCCTGATAACTACAATCTTCAAAAATTTAAATGGAATTTCAATCGCTACCTTACGTCTTCTTGAAGCCTGTTCCATTTTTGTCCTTTCCTCAATCTTCCTAATTTTCAATCTTCTCATTCTTTCACCGTCACTCCCTGTAACCCCGTGCATCTTAGTGGAATTATCGCCTTGTTTGAGATGAGGAGATTAAAAATAAAAGGTTTTAAGTATTTTTTTTTCGAAATTTCTGTATATTACGGATTCTTCAAATTTCATTTTGTTTTTATCCTTTATTTTCTTCATTTTTCATGCTTCACTGTATTTTTCTTGCTTTCTGATTTTGTTTTACTCTTCATTTCATTGTTACTCGAAGAACTAAGAAGAACACGCTGGCAAAAGGCGACAAAATTGCTGAAACGGGAGATAAAGCCGGGTAATTACTTTCGAAAACCTGCTGACATCATATCATCTGATGCAAGGTTATCGGACAAACATCCAGGCATTCTGGTTGGCTTTTGACAATTTGTAAATCTTCACTAATCCATAAGCAAGCAAATGACAGAAGGCCAAACATGAGGTCGTGTCCATTTAGGAGGATCTGACTGAGATTTAAAACGCTTCTTCTTTGAAAGCTTTTGATTGGATAGGACGAAAAGGTTATGAACAAGTGTTGGCTTGAATGACACCGATGATGAAGTGTAAAATAACTTCGTCTTTTCAGCTGAAAGAGAATGGCAGCAAACATTCCACATGATGAGACAACAAAATAAAAATCTGTATCTTGCTTTCGGATTCCAGGTTTTTGTAACGCTAAATTTTCACAACCATTGCCTTTCTTTCGAGATTCTCTCTGCAAATTAAAATTTCCTTGCCCGATCAATTTTACGGGAAAGAAGTATGACAAAATGGGGAAAGTTTTCGTATGACGTGTTTCGTCATTTAGGACTTCATCGGATTAAGTCTATGTCTACGACTCAAAATAAAATTTGTCACAAAGTCTAAAACGGTAAGAGAATTAATTAATGCAAAGCAAAATCATAAGCTAAAACTTGAAGGAAAAATTGAGTCTATTACGTTTAATAATTACCACAAGGAATACATCGGAGAAGCCACAAGGTATTTTGTTGTGGTGTTCTCCCTCTTAGAGTCTATGTTAGACTCTTCCGCCTACTATAAATTTAGTAGGAGAGAAGGTTCAGGGAACAGTGGACTGCGAATAGATTGAGCGCTAGTTCATTCGATACACTCTTTCTTATCGTCTAATACTCTGGCGGTGTACTTACTGTTGAATATACGATATATCTGCAAACCCGGTTTTTGTTATTACTTAACCACCATTTACTTAGATGCTTATATCACAACATGTTTAAATAAAAAGATTATGTGAACGAAAAAAGATATCTTTTACAAAAAACACAGTAAATATATTAGTTGCTCACAGTAACGAGACTGACCCCAATTTTCATTTGAAAATTTCTTCTTTAATTAAAAGAAAACGATTTAAAAAGACGAAAATGTTCAGAAAGTGCTTTAGTCGCTACAGCATCCAGAATAAAATTTGCGCCTAGGTTCTTAAAACATTTTACCATTCTTGGTAGATTTTCTATTATCACAAAGTGGGATACTTTATAACGAAAGTAAAAGGAAACATAAGCAATATATATATATATATATATATATATATATATATATATATATATATATATATATATATATATATATATAAATGAAATCAACTACATTATATACCTAAAATACATATTAAAAATAATACATTTTTTTTAAATTTAAAATTCTCAGCGTCTCTCCTTGGTGCGCATGTGTAGTCGCATCAATGCAATCATAAACTTTGTCATACATCTTTACCCTATATATATATATATATATATATATATATATATATATATATATATATATATATGTGTGTGTGTGTGTTGTGTGTGTGTGTGTGTGTGTGTCTGTGTGTGTGTGTGTGCTGCACTCACGTGTGTGATCTGTGTATCTTGATTTTTTCCCCATCAGTCTATCTGCCTTTCTATCGAGACATGTTTGCGTGGAATGTATCGGTCTGAAGACACCATTGATTTGGATTTTTGTTTGGTTTTAATTTAAGTTGTGGTGGTAGCGGCTTCTCGGTCAACGAATAATTAATGTTTCCTTATAATGAAACAGCTAATATTAACATTACAATTACCATTTAGGACTCCGACTTCAGATTTCAGATTTAATCCTCAGCATTTGCTCTTGAAAACTTTCTCATGATTGGGCGTGTTTGAATTATAGTTCGCTATGGACTGTTAGGCTCAACCTTTCTGTATCTATTCTACAATGCTCTATCTATTTATTTATATAAATCTACATGAATATATCTAACATAATAAAAAGCGATGCATCAATTTTAGTCTATCGTGAATGAAGAGAGGAAAGTTATATACATAGTTTCGTATAGCTTGACACAGAGACAGTTTCATCTAAACCACCAACAAGAATGAAAAGATAGACCTACTTCTCATCTCTCTTCAGTGACAGCCTCTCTTTCTCTCTCTCTCTCTCCCTCTCTCTCTCTCTCTAGAGTTATGTTTCTAGAGCAGCAAAATCTCTTTGCTGAAGTGTTTTTCTCCATAGTGAGGAAAACCGGCAGAAAGCAGAAGGGCAGGCCTGATAATTGCTGCATTAGATGAAATCACCGTCGCATCATCAAATATGGTGCTGGCACACAATGCATTTCCTTTCCAAAAATAGCAGACAATGACTATGAGTAACCAAAGATATAAAACTAAACTAGCTGAACGAAAAATACCCAAAAGCACTTAATATTTCTTTCTCCAATATTCGTGGTATTCGTACCAACTTCTGCAATGTGTAATCTTTGCACTTCGAAAAGTTTTCGGACTTCCTAGCTCTCTGCGAAATTAATCTTAACTCTTCAATTCCTTCCTTAGATTACTCGATTCCTATCTTCCTCTCTAGGAAAGACTCTACTGTCGACATGCATGGCCTGGGAGTTTACGTTGACGAACACCTATCGCTGGCTAGGGAGCTCTCTCTTGAATTTCCAGACCATTACTTTAGTTAGCTATCTCTTCCTTCTCTACCATTCCTCTGCTTCTCATGTTTGTTGCGTTGTAGATAGTATTTATGATAAATTAGTCATGGCCATCTCTCTGCAAACGTTTGCAAATATATTTTTTGTTCGGTGATTTAATGCCCACCAGGAGGCTTAAGTACTCCATCACTGACCAAGCTGGCATCCAGACTCTTATCTTCTCAATCACTCAATATTTCAAGCAAATGGTAGACTTATCCACGCGTTTTTCCAGTAAAGCTGATGGACACGCTTTTCTTTTTTGTTTCTTGTTACCTCTATCCCTGATGCAGCTCTGCCCTCTTGGCAACTCTGATCATGCAGTAGTGTCTGTAAACACCTCTTTCTGCTTCCCAACTAACCAAGAACCTCCTACCAACAGAATATATTTTTGTTATCAACGTGCGGATTGGGACTCATCCCGTGATTTTCTTCGTGACGTCCCTTGGAAGGAAGTCTTGGAATTAAATTTGTCTGTTTAATAATGCGCATCTCATGTCTCCAGGTAGGTGAAAACCTGAACCGATGCTTTCATTTCAGCAAGGAAATACCAACTTAAATTGCGTTCAATTCCTTGGTTCTCAGCTGTATGCTCGGCCGTTATAACCAACAGGAATCACTTCTGAAAGAGTGACGCGTCTAATTGCAACAGACGTCTGTTTGTCTCTGCTCGTAATGAGTGCAAGCATGCCCTCAATGAAGCAAAGTTGCTGTTTGCTGACAGAATGAACCAACGTATAGTATCTACCAATTTCGGTTCTAGAGATTATTGGCGGTTCTGCAAGAGTGTGCTGAGCAACAGCAAAACGTCACTCCTTTCCTATTCAATCAATTGGATGTCCTGACATTCATGGTTGAATGCTTTCTCGGAAATTGTCTTGCAACTCAACACTCAACTCTTTAAGATTTCCCAAGTAGGACAAAGGTTCTACTGAGCGATATGTGCATAACCCCGTCACTGGTCTTGGACATCAGCCGTCGTCCTAAAGAAATGTGCTCCCGAGCTGGTTCCAGCTCCCTCCAAACTCTACAATTCTCGTCTCACTGCTTCAACATCATATACAAGTATTCAAAGAAATATGACTCAAAATAAACTTTTCAAAACAGGCACAGCTATCAGGAATTGGAATAAAAGTAGTGATGACACATACATTGAATCCATCTTAAAAATTCAACATGTGGAATTAGTAAATACCAAATATTTGAAATACAACGGTAATAACAAGTTTAGTACTGGCGATAAAGAAATTGAACATTGACTGTGCTAGGAATAGCTTCGCCCAACAATGCACGTTGCTACAAAATCAAAACATTAACCTGTAAGCTCGAATCATGTTCTTAAATAACAACATCAGATGGACACATTCCTTTGCATGGCGCCAAAGCTGTTCAGACATCTTTGAACTGTTAGCTGTATATAACTGTTTTCTAAGATCAATGGTTAAATTGCTTTTGAGCAAGTGAAGTCTGTGGATCTTGGCAAAGACAACCCTTTTTCGATCATTATGGACTGGCGCTACAGATTTAAAACAAAAAAGAAACCCAAAAGAACTGTACCAGTTAAGGGAAATAACATCATTTTAGGACATTCAACAATGGCAACAACTAAAATGGATGTAGCATGTAGCTCGAAGAGAAAATAATTCCATAATCAAGATGCTGACATTCCACACTATTTCAAGTAACAGTTTAAGAAAGAAGTACCCCGTCAATATAAGAAAAGAGCAATAAAAGTTAATGGAAAATTATCTTAAGAGAAATAATTTTAACCGACAGTAGTACTGTCTGCTTGGCTAATACCGTTACCAGTTAAGTTATTAATTAACAGTGTGTCTCCCGTTGTACACACCGGCCATTCACAGAGACTTCTTTTATATTAAAGTCTTCGCAGATATCATTAATTTATATAACAAATACTAAGTCATTTACCTAATCCTCCAGGAACAATTTTTTCCTAATTGCCTTAACTGGTTTTGTTTTGCTTTTTTTTCTAATTCAGATTCTTGGATTCGCCTCAGAATAGAATTATATTCTTGTCTATTTCTCCACATACTTGATTATAATGAGTATTAATTGTATCTTTTGTTTCTCAGTTCTTATGGTCATAAATATTTGAGCAGTTGTTGTATTTTCTTACCAGTAATAAAAAAAAAACACATTGTTCTACTGCCTTACATATTTAGTAAAATGTCCATTCACTTCTCATCAGAGTTAAACAGCCATTTTGTTTTCACTCTATCCTTATTCTGACGAATTTTCGTTTTTTTTTTCTCATTATACATCGTTATTTTCTTTTCCTTCTTTTTGGAGGGAGGGAGAGGCTATCCATTTTTATTTCTGCTTTTCATTTTATCGTGAAGGCATATTCTATTTTCATCTAGAACTTCCTAAATTCATTTTCGTCAGGTTGATTTGTCATCACAACTAAAACTGTTTTGTTCTCGCCTTCTGGATATTCAAGTGAAACAAGTAAAAGAAGGAGGAGACAACTCTTACCGCTAACGAAAAAGAAAAAAAAATATATATTGTTGCTCATTTAAGAAACGAAGGAACATCTGATTTCCTGGTTAACAAACAAAGAAACAGAAATACTATTAACAAAGTGATCATGGAGTGAGTATAGCAAGACAGTTGAATGGACAAATAATTTTTTCTCCTAACTTGTTTTCTCGAATTCTTTTTCCTTAAACAGATATAAATCATTCCAAGATGTCTGTACACGCAAACTCTATCTATCTTATCTTATCTATCTATCTATCTATCTATGTATCTATCTATCTATCTATCTATATATATATATATTCACATATTTAGGTTTGTTACACACACATTCACACATAAACACACATATATTTATCTATCTATATATATATATAACTATTTAAGTATGGATATTTGGACATACATACGAGAACGCATATATTTTATACATATAGCACTTTCTTTAAGACTTTATCTATTACTTCATTTTCAACAACACTTCATCTCTGTATATATATATATATATATGTATATATATATATATATATATACGCAAAAAAAAAATCAATGACGACGAAATCCACTGAAATTTTAATCTTTTTATGATCCGTTGCGTTTAGTTTAATTTGTAACATATATAAGTAGAAAAAATGTTAAGATAGCGATAGTCAGAAAAGACCTTCAATCAGACTTCCCCGACCTAGGGGGTTCGGGAGTAGTACGCAACGGCCTTATATATATATATATATATATATATATATATATATATATATATATATCATTTCGCTGTATCTCAGTGCGACTAGATATCCCTTTAGCCATCAGCACTCGGCAGAGAAAAAAAACTGCTAATTCTAGCGTAATGTTTTTACGATTGTATACAAACGTTCGTGCTCCTAGCCATTTTACCGAAGAGCTTTGCGTTTTAGCTTAGGCAGCAGTTGTTTGGAGAATTAGGGTGTCTCTCAAGAGGGCTCAATTGAAATATATTTTCAAGAGCTTAATTGTATATATATATATATATATATATACATATTGAATTTTAAAAACAAGGAATATCAACCTACGCTACCATGGTTTAAACTATTGAGATCTCGTCAGGCGATAGAGGCTAATTATATATATATATATATATATATATATATATATATATATATATATATAAAATAAATATAGTCTTATAGTCTTGCTATATTTTATGGAATAAAGTGCTCAATATCAGAGATAGAGCGTGTGTAAATATAAAGTGAACATAGTAGTCAACACGTAGAGGCGACAGTCTATTTCATGCTATATGCAATCGTCAGGCCATAGAAGATCATTCGAGTCGTGGAACTGACAGTCACCATGGAGTTGAATCCTATGTCTACTCTCCTCCTCTATCATCAATATATATATATATATATATATATAGAGAGAGATAGAGAGAGAGAGAGAGAGAGAGAAAGAAAGAGTGAGATAGATAGATAGATAGATAGATAGATAGATAGATAGATAGATAGATAGATAGATGTGTGCGTACGTATGAGGGGGCGTTGACCAAATCTCAGTTCAATAATTTTCCAAATATCTCATTATCTTATTTGTCACGGTAGTTGGAAAGAGTGTCCTGCTGTCTTTTAAACTGCTAATTTTCAGGATCCATGTGCTTATTCTGTATTTTGGTTCCGATCATGAACTGAACTATATCAACAGAGAGTGTGAAATTTCCATGTACTAAACTTAATCTTGTTGTAACATTGTGCGTGTAAAAGAGAGAAGGATAGATTAAGAATTAAAAAAATAAAATTATATCGCATGTCTACATTACAATATATTTGAAGGGGTCATTTGAGATGTCGTGCATCCCGCAAATACGTAAATAGAAACAGGTAGTAGTGGTGACTGTTTTTTTAGACTGTAAATCGACAAATCAAAAAATAGTGAGAAGATGATACTTCTCATAAAAAAATCCTGAATAACTACATTCAAAATTCTCCAGTGATATTTTCATAGCGAGCAAATGGTCTGGAAAAATGGGTTGGTACTCACGTCCGTTCCTTCAATGTACTCTATAAGTCACTGACAAGTATTCAGCCACATTCCCCCGATGGAAACAATATAAGAGGTCAATCCAAACGCATTAACTTAAATAAGAGGAAGAAGATTGTGTTCCGTCAAAAATAATAAACTAGCTTTTAAAAATCAGCGTACATAATTCTTTTTTGTTTCATTTTAACTCGCAGGACTGAAATATTCAGTCAGTTTAGCTTAGTTTGGCTCAAGGATTAGGATTCAAGGGTTTTGTTACGGCAAGCCTTCTAACTATAGAAAACCTGCTTGGCATGTACATTCACTTTTTTTCAAATTGTGACATTTATTTCGAACGCCCACCGCCAACTCCAGAGAACTTTTTGGTAAGAATGCAATAATTTAACCAGTGTAATTAGTTTTAATTCTATCAACAAATCCCATCCCCATCAGTTTTGCCTCAAATGTTCGTCAAGGAAGAAAATTATATCAAAAGACACTACCAAGCGTAAAGAAGAGCAAATTTTCTTCTCAGAAATATATTTGCATAACTTTCGCAAACAATGTCTTTCTTTGCGATGTATTTATCTGGATTCCTACATACAACATCTCACTGTAGATGAATGAGTTATAGAAAGAAAGAAAATATCCCGCCCTACCAAAAGAATATATTTTCTTATTAAGACATGCTATATTCGGATGGAAAACGATATAGTTTGACACTGGAAATCTTCTAAATTCTTTTCTTTGAGGCATGCACATTAAATGTTCATAGTTCCTTATTTTGTTGGCTTCAATATTAAATAAATAGATGATGTCTAGTTACCGGAATTTTTTCCTGTGAGAAAATTCAATATTCGTTTTATTCTATTTGTTGTTATTCGCTGTCTGTATTTAAATAGTGTTATACTAAATTAATTGAAATTCTGTTCATTTACTGAAATTAAATTTAATCTTTGAGCAATATGTGGTCGGATATTATCGGATATTTGGTAAAAATATAAAAAATATATATATATATATATATATATATATATATATATATATATATATATATATATATATATATATATACATATATATAAAGATAATTAGATTAATATATTAATATATATATATATATATATATATATATATATATATATATATATATATATACGCTCAGAAAGAAATATTCTTTGAGCAATATGTGGTTGTAAGATATTTACTTAATATTTATTTTAGATACTTGGTCAGGTCAATATAATATATATATAATATATATATATATATATATATATATATATATATATATATATATATATATAGAGAGAGAGAGAGAGATAAAAGAAAGATAGGTACCATCTAATTTTTAGATAATAAAGAGCTTTACATATACAATCTTGAAAACTAACTGATGAAGAGCATGAGGTGGAAAGGTGGAAAGATGTAAAGAGCAAGGGGTAAATTATTTAATATGAACATTCCTACCCGGGCTCAAAACTTTCTAGGGTGAATCTTTTCCCATAATTCTACCTCGCCATTACCTCCCATATCTTCTGTTGGTCAGGATATTGTATTATTACCAACTTCTTTTCCAACTTGCACATTTTGTTCCCCATACTAAATGCACGGATCTTCCTTGTCACATCCCATTTCATACTAGAACTCTTCTTTTTAGCTTTCATTATCCATACATAATTAGAAGGTATTTTGCAATTTTTAAGACTTTGCTTATTTGAAGGAACAATTTACAACCTAACGATACTGAATTTGTGAAACCCGGTAGCAGGAAGGTTGGATCACTATAAATTTTAATCTTAAATTGCACTTAATTTAACTGTTTAAATATATATATATATATATATAGTGATAGATAGATAGATGGGTAGATATTACTATATAACATATGCCAATTATAAATATAAAACATTTCAAGAAAAACAAAACTAAACAAAACGTATCGAATTTAATAATTGAAATATAATTGCCAAACATTCCTCATCCAATATTTTTGATATAATTAAATAACTGATCATAGATAGATAGATAGATAGATAAATAACACCTAGTGATATATGTATTTAATTTAACGCATATGAACATTAACAGAAGTTTGGCATAATGCAAAAGGTAAATATAATCATATATTATATTATATAAGAATAATACAATGCCCCAATCTGACCCTGACGAGCAAAAACATTGCTATAATTTTATCCAATCATAGGTAAGTATTGTGAAATTTATTTATTTATTTATTATCATTATTATTATTATTATTATTATTATTATTATTATTATTATTATTTCCTTTGCTTTCTGTTGTATACTCATTTCCTTCCGAGTTCCAACCAGAAACCTTAGATCAGAAATAGCATCATGACATTTTTACTGAGTATTTTTGTAAAAACAAAAGCAACCTAAAACCAGACATAACTTACATAGACAAAGGTCTTCGTAATTTGTACTTGTGAGTATATTTTCTTATATTTATTTAGGCGTGGGCTACCAGGAATCCCTTCAATGCGTCTATAGGAACCCTTTCCAATGAAACCGTGGTCTCCAACTACAGCCGAAATTATGGATGTCCTCATGTGCTACATTTTTCAGATTTCTGCAGGATCCTTATATTTGATAGTTCTTTGAAGATTCCAAAGATATATTACTGTGTGCAGGAACTACCATATCAATACGAAAGCAGAGATCTGTTTTTGTGGTCTTTGTCTGGCTGATTAGCTTTAAGTCCCATAAAATTATTACATGTCCTACACCTGTAATCCGGTCTGGGTGGTGTTCATATTAGTATCTTGGACTTTCCTTTACATAAAATTTGCATATATTCCAGTGCAGATATTGGTCAATTCTATCATTCCGATTTTTATATTCAGTGGGTACTAATACAGTACAAACTGATACAAGATGGTCAATTGTTTCTGGTTATTCATCACAGAATCATCATTTCTGGTTAACACAGTTTTTCAGTATGTGTGCTTGGTAATTTCTAGTTAGAAAGCATTGGTCTTGTGCAGCAAAAATAAAACCTTTAGTTTCAGCTTTTAACCTTAAACTACGTAACTACGGATGTGTATTGAGTTTGCCCTACATCAGCTTGTTTAGTACGGACAGAAAATTGACCATGTTTAATCTTACCTTGTCATCATTTCTGTATATGTTCCATTACATTTGCTTTCTTTTTTAGGGTTTTTTTCGCTGCAGTAGGTGTGTATTCTTTCTTTTTTTGTAAATGAACGTTCACCATAAATTACTCTTTACGAAAGTGCGATAATATTTATTTACGAAATTCCCAGCATGCTTATTTATATTCTGTTTCTTTTATGTTCCGGATCCCTTCTGGACATGGCTTTCCGCGGCTTCCTATCCTTTGTAGCTCTTCTCTTCTTTCTTTTACTAATATTGATCCAATACAATTCCCGAGAACCACTCCATGTAGAGTTGTAACGAATAATGTTATTGGATAGCATATGAGGAGGAGATAAGGATTATCCAGAGACTTTAAGAGGTTAGATAAGGATTATCCAGAGACTTTAAGAGGTTAGATAAGGATTATCCAGAGACTTTAAGAGGTTAGATAAGGATTATCCAGAGACTTTAAGAGGTTAGATAAGGATTATCCAGAGACTTTAAGAGGTTAGATAAGGATTATCCAGAGACTTTAAGAGTTGAAGAGGACTTAGAGGTTAATAAGGATTATCCAGAGACTTTAAGAGGTTAGATAAGGATTATCCAGAGACTTTAAGAGGTTAGATAAGGATTATCCAGAGACTTTAAGAGGTTAGATAAGGATTATCCAGAGACTTTAAGAGGTTAGATAAGGATTATCCAGAGACTTTAAGAGGTTAGATAAGGATTATCCAGAGACTTTAAGAGGTTAATATTGTAGTGATCGGGATATTACTCTCTCAAATGTCTGTTCCGCAAAAGACCAGTTCACGAGAAGCTAAGTGGAAATTACTTCTTATTAAGGTAATACAAAAGAAATGACATGGAGCTTCGTTAAATATTTACCATAGAAATAGGGTTAAAGCAGCGAAAATCTTACAACATTTCATCTGTAGAAACAGTTTATACGGTGAGAAACAATTCATCATCCATGTTATATACCGTAGCTATGTACACTAATGGGTATTTCCCAATTCTCATAAATAAATTGAACACTATTGTAAGTGGTGGTAATATGCTCTCTAAGTAGTCAACCTCTAGCAGTGGTTTACCTATTTCCCGTCGCTGGTGAGTATTGTCTTTTGTTGATGTTATAAAGATTATCATTTCATTTCCAACCTCCGTTTTGCTTATTTCTCATTCAGTAATCTTTTCTACGTTACAACAATCCATAAGTACGTGTAGACACTTTTTTAATCTACCAGAACTGGAAAGTGAGGACTTGGCAGTTTCAGCCCAGATATGGCAGCAATACGCCAACAACAGACCTCAACTATATATATATATATATATATATATATATATATATATATATATATATATATATCTATATAAACTCCAGTAGGGGTCTGTTGTTGGCTTGGGTCCCAATAGGCTTTCAAGGTAAAGGGCCTTTAGATAACAAGCGTTCATCATTATAAATGAAAGTTAGGTTCGTGTTAGGTGGGGCGTTACTAGTTTGGTTTTGGAGATTTTGAAATTCACAAGCCAGATCATCTCCCATTGAAACATCAGAGCGAGATTCGAGAAAAAATCAGCTGCCAAGTTCCAGTCATCTACCTTGTTGGAGGTGCACCTGCATAGATATTCACAAAAGACATAGGCATATTCTGAAGCATATTCTTAGACTTACATGTTAGAAAGGACTTTATAATTGAGAAAAAAAAAACTCCAGAAATTCCATAGCTAGAGAGTGTGTGAAGCAAACCTCTAAGCCACACCTTGTGAAAGACCTTTGATATGACTATAGCAGTAATTCTCGTGATTAATTTATTGTCTAGTGTCTCAGTTTTTCTGTTATAATGTCAATTAGGACATCAACGGTGGATCTAGCTGAGTGAATTCCATACTAGTTATCGATCAAGACGCTGTTTCTGTTGAGGCGTTCAACAATTTTTCTGTTGATTATAGACTGGAAGAGTTTGCTTGTGACATTAACAAAACTGACAATATGACGTGGTTGAGAGCTCAGCCGCTTTCTTAAAAAAAACAGGGTATACTGTTTACACCTTCCATAGATTTGAGAAGCAGTTCTTCTTCAGGCAGCGGTTAAATAGTTTTAACAGGATTGGCGGTAACTCTTCGATAATGTTCTGAAAAACAACCACCAGGATTTAAATAAGACTTTTAACCTTCTTAGAGTCAAGGATTTTAATAAATCTGGAAACGTCTCGAGTTGAGATAGACATATTACAAAGTTTGTACTTCGTGAGAAGGGGGAAGTCGGGTAAGGGATGGCCCTTATTATCTAACCTGGAATCTAACGTGGAATTAGATGTAAAGTTAACTGCAAATAACCTTGCTTGTTTCACGAGAATTAAATAACCTCAGAGTTATTTATAATAGTAGGCACTGACGATTTGTCTCTACTGAGAATTTTTCTTTGAAACATTCAAGAACTCCAGGGAACTAAGTCTTTAATCATTCAATCGTCAGTTTGAACTAAATCTACATCGCTGCTCTTTGCATTTTCTAAAACTCCCTTACAATGATTACGGGCTATTCTGAATTCCACAATAGTCCTACTACACTGTTTTCTTGTGTAGAGATGCTAGGAGGGATTATTGTGGGCTATGGCTGCATTATGGCGGGAATCAAAGCTGGCTATTTTGTGTTTGTTGGTATATTTAAGAGAGAAACTGAAAGAATCCATTCAGAAACAAGGGAGTTAGTTCTGGAAGCTCTATTCTTCTTAGAAGAAAGCTCAAAGAGACCCCTCGCAATGTAAGATCAGATGTTCTCGCTGTCTGGTTTAGGGTAACGAAAGATCGTCCTGCGAAATGGCATATCAGAGGATGCTTTCAATTTGGCATCAAATGTAAAATTTACCAGAAAATGGTAACTAATTGTCAAGGGTAGTAACACTTAGACGGAGGATTATTCAGGACCGCATGTGAGAAAGAGATGTATTAGGTATGATGAAAGAGATGTATGAGGTATTGCTGTGTCAAAAACACGAATGGCTTTATCAAAAATCTGATCAGCTCGTGATGAAGAAGAGATGATTGACTGTTCCTTTTTTATTCTATTTTGAAATTGCCACAAGTATGAATGTTAATTCTCAGATAGACTCGCTTCGATTTTCTCAGCTCTTCCGTCTAACATTACAACTCCATCATCCTGTGAACGACAGAAAGTAAAAATGAAAAATATACTATGAACGAAGTGCCCATTAAAGCACACGAACAATAAATTAAGGTTCTCGTCCTTGGTGTCTCTGCTACATGGAAACCTAACTATATAGGGGCCAAGTCCATGGCTATGGCGATTTCGAGTGTTTTATCCCCAGTTCCACTCTGGGGTCAAAATACTATGAAAGTGTAAAAATATGTTTTCGTACCAGCAATACATTTTTGTAAAAAATTATTACTAGCAATGAATTTTTGAAGGAAAAAATTATTACCAGCAATACATTTTTGAGGAAAACTATTAAAAGAAAAAGAAATCTTGTCGGCATTAAATAACCCATTGAGGTTGATATGCCGTAAAACAAGACAAACCGAATAAGCAAACCAAACTGACCAACAACGGCAATGATTTGAGAATCAATAGAATCAACAGCTCATTATCTGAGCTATTGTTAGGAGTGTCACCATTAAAACTTTACATATGTGGGAAGTATTTTAGGAGAAGTCGGAAAATGTGACACCGAAATCCGAAGAATTCTGAATTAAATAGCAAAATATGCATTTCAAAATCTAACTTAAGTAATAAGAAACCCGGGAAGACATTCGAAACGAAAAAAAGTGTGCTGAACTACTATGTCATATCAATCCTTCTGTATGGCAGTGGACGGATAATTTCCTCACAGAGATGTTATCTGAGTTGCAAACCAGTCTAGAAAACAGGAAGACTCTGAATTCAAAATCAGCCTTAAGAGCCAAAATCAACCTTTATCAGGTTAAATAACTTCGATACACCTACTTCTGTTAGGACTGCATATGCTGTCCCAGTGATTATTATATTTTGACACTCACAATTGAAGGCGATAAGAGGAAATGAAAACAACTAATAAAATACCAAAGAAGATTATTTTCCGCCTTTGTTTGCTTGTTTCTTTCTTTCTTTCTCTCAGTTATTTTTTTCTTTTCTTTTATTCGTTTCTTTCTGTAAATTTCATCTTCACATCCCGTTTCTGATATACATTTACGAATTTCAGAACAAGGACTTAAAAGGAGATAAAGGGACCAAATATTGCTTAGGAAATACAAAGAATAGGAAGTTGTAGAGAGCCATGCTCACCCAAAATCCTACAGGGATACAGTACATAAAATATCTGTTATTTGTGTTATGTTAAATTAAATAATCTTCGCAAATGTCTGTACTATCAGACCTAATATCTGCTTCTTTAATATCAACCGTCATGATAAATGCAAATGCTAATATAATCAATTATTACCACGAAGCTGTAATCAGAGACTGGGCGGAAATCATACTTGTAAAGAACAATAAGTAGTCGTAGTCGTCGCAATTGTCGTCGTTGTCGTATCTAAGGCCGTAGAAAATTATTTTACTCGTTTCTTCATTATGGCCAGTTTGCTTTATAACCTCCTAACGAGTGCTGCCACATCCGCAGGGAAACCAGAAGTACCATTCCAATTAGAAAGGCGCATAGTTATTCCCCACGCGTAGCTCTCCCGGGAAATATCGTCTGCAAAGTCTAGACACACAACACTGTGCTGGTCAGTTAAATGTCGACTCATTGAATGCATTAAATTGATCTCTTCCCCATCCTCAGTCTTAACACTAGATAAACATTGGTGAATCATAGTTTAGCAGCATGTGTCATTCAAGCTTTCGACAAAGATCAGCTCCGGTCAGTAATGAGAAATGTGTTTAAAAAGGAAATAAAATTACGAAGGAAGGTAGGAAGGAAAAAAAGGAAGGAAGGAAGGAAGGAAGGAAATAAACGAAGTAAAGAAGAAAATTTATGCTAAAAGCAAAAATAGAAATGCGAAAGATATTGAATGAAAAAGAAAAGAAAACATTTTAAAACAAAGTAGTTGAAGAACAAAGATAAGAAATTAAAACTAGGTAAGACAAAAGAGAAAAAATTGGGAGAAAAGAAAGAAAGAAAGAAAGAAAGAAAGAAAGAAAGAAAGTAAAAAGAAAGAAAAAAGAACGGAAGAGCTAAGGGAAAAGGAAAAAAAAACAAGCAAACAAAGGCGGTAAGTAACAAAGTAAAAATAAAAAAGCAATGAAATGTAAAGAAAGAAAGAAAGAAAGAAAGAAAAAAGAAAGAAAGAAAGATCTGGGGAAGGAAGGAAATAGACAAGCAAACAAAATTGGAAAATAAAACGTGCTACAAAGACGAAATAAAAAAAGCAATGAAATATAAAGAAAGAAAAAAGAAAGAACTGAAAGAAAGAAAGAAAGAAAGAAGAAAAAATGTGAGAGAAAACAAAGAAACAAACATGCAAAAAGTTGGGAAATAAAACTTACTATAAAGAAGAAATAAAATAAAATGAAATATAGAGAAAGTTACAGGAGAAATCAGATCGAAGATATGAATAAAGCAATTCTAACTAAATAAAAAGAAATAAATAAAGAGGAAGGAAAAAGAAAGGAAAATGGAAGGAAGGAATAAATTTGAAATTCCCTCATGTTGATCGTTTATGTCTACTGGCTCATTTTCTTTAATGGTTTCAGAGACTGACGTTAAAATGGAGTATTAAAACCACCTCTTTGATGACGGACATAAGAAAGGCATTTTTATTGTTCGGTCGTATTTCTTTATATTTTTTTATTGCTCCCTCTTCGTTTCTTGTTTAGATACGCCAATTTGATGTCATTGCTCATTAAGAAATTAACAAAACGGAAAAGTCATAAAAACTTTACAAATATTTTATTGAAGAACAATGCAGAAAAACTTGAACATATTTTACAACACTATAACATTTTCTCTCTCCACCCCTTCTCTCTCTCTCTCTCTCTCTCTCTATATATATATATATATATATATATATATATATATATATATATATACACACAGACACTGAGGATGCGATGGGTAAATTGTCACCATTTTATTTTTTAATTTTTCGCAAGTACGTTGTTTTTGATTTTGTTCACTGTACGGGTTACTTGGGAAGCGTTTGTGAGAAAAAGAGCACCATGACGAAATTCAATCCGCCAGAAATTTGGAAACGACCTTCTGTACTGCTTGGCATTCGCGCCCGAAGCTCCAATGCGAACATTTCAGAGTGCTTGGCTGTCAATCTGTGGACAGTGCAGAGGATACTGAAAGAGTTTGATATGGTAATTACGAAGGTACGCCAGATCGGAAAACTCGCTCTGATCGTTCTAATGAGAAAACAACTAGCGAATTTGTTGGTGAGGGCCTCAAACACAACACGGCGGCATATATCAAGTGCATTCAGGAAATGGTGCTACCCTGACTCAAGAGGGTGGCTGTTGGAAGACCCTATGTCTGGAAACATGACTCTGCATCTTGTTGAAGGCAATGACGATTTTATTGAAGAAATTTAATCTTAAGATAATTTTGGTCAATATATCTTTTAAAAAGTGATGCCAGAGTTATTTTCATTTTTTGCGAAATTTAGACGACAATTTATCCATCACAACCCAAACACACACACACACACACACACACACACACACATATATATATATATATATATATAAAAATAAGAAGAAATTCCATACAAAAATAAGCTTTCCTTTATCTCGTTTTTCAGCATGAATTGATATATATATATATATATATATATATATATATATATATATATATATATATATATATATATATACGTCACCCCGGCCTCTCTGCCCCCGTTCTATCCTGTGACGACCAATGTGAATTGGTCGCGGCGCCAAATGTGACGTTCTAACCCTTGGGTGATTCGGATGGGAATCTGGTCAGATTCGGTATCAGCTTTGTCGTTCCCAGCTCGCCTCCAACGTCTGGTTACTACTTTGATTTCTAGTCTAACCTACCCAAGTTGTGATTTGATCTTAGGTAGACAAAATCAATTAGTCGCCGGGCCGTAATGCAAGCCGAATTCGAGCAAAGGTGACATCGCACAAGTATATGTAAAAGAAAATAAAGTAACAACTCGAAAGGTTCAATGTGTTAAAAAAAGAATAACAAATATTTTTATATCTGGTTTCTGAATACAGGACTGCGTCTTTCTCCCAAACCGCTATATGGATACGTGACACTTTACGTTTGTTAGGCGAGTCTTAATATCTTAAGAAACTGTTTTTTTTGTATCTTCAGGAGATATTCGTAAAACTTGTTTTGGTGGTGTGAATCTAAGTCGTTCTTCAAAAATAAATTGTTTTTGGTTAGAAGTCTAAGTCGGAATGCGTGGATCTTCAGTCAGCTCAGCTCTGTCTGCCTCTGTGTCTCTCCGCGTCTCTCTGGAATTCTGTCCTCTCTGCCACTGTCTACTCCGTTTATATGGACGCCGACCAAAACCGGGTGTGGGCATGTCGTGGTTTGGGTTCCTTGATAATTCTAAATCCACAATAAGGATTTTCTTTGTTTTCGGACAGGAAAATTTATCACTTTCCATTTTTGGAAGTCCATTACTTTCTGCTTTAGAGGGGTTCTTAAGGGAATCGTCCTCCCAAATTCTTCCTTTCTCATATTGGTATCTCACACCAATCCCTTCAGAGCGCGTCCACAGGTTTCCCTTCTTTCTCATAGTGGTATCTCACACCAATCCCCTCAGAGGCGTCAACAGGCCTCCCTCCCTTCTCATATGTTTACCTTCTCCCATTGCTCACGCCACCATTCAGCCAATGAACGCTCAGCAGCGTGTGTGTGGCTAGTCTTGGCCTCAGTTTAAAATTATCGCTCAAAGGAAAAAAAATTATCCTCCTTTTTTCTTTTCTTTCTTTTCCTACACCAGACCCCTACGACTCGTAGTGTGGTCCTTAATCTCTATCTTAGCCGAATGTCATCTGGAATTTATCAACGAGATTTTTGTCAAGCGTTAAATGGGTGGTCAACTGAACATCTTCGCACCCTGTCGCCAATTATCTGTCCCGGTAACAAACTTTTATCATGTCCAGGTCTGGACAATAAAACAGGTGGTCTCTTTCCAAAAACCAAATGATATCTCTTCTTTTTTTCTTTGGGGGTGGTCTAAACTGATCTTTTTTCTTGGTCGCGTCATTGACCTGATTACGATTATCTTCCAGCATTTCGTGTTGTAGGCCACTTGACCAATTTGAAATTTTCATTATCGCCATGAGCAGATTGCTATCTTTTATTCGCCGCGTCATAGCATAAATTAATTCCGACAGATCCGAGATCTTACGAATTTCCTATCTTCTGCGAAAAAAAAAACAACTTTTTTTTCGCAAATGAAAATAAAATCTTTACCACTTTTCTTTGTTAAAAAATAACATCGCTCAGTATGTCTTTCGTGATAGCTTCTTCTCGCCTTAATTATTTCTCGCTTTTAATTTTCACGCGACCGCTAAATAGTGTCACACACACACACACACACACACACACACACACACACACACACACACACACATATATATATATATATATATATATATATATATATTTTCCTTACAGAAATTTTTGTTTTTCATTCTCACCTAAAGAAGCCGAGACCAACAGACGACGTCATAACTTGTCGTTTATACTTTTTGTCATTTTATTTTATCAACATCCTGGCCGAGACATTCAGCGTACTTGCATCGTTCAAACTGTCGATCAACATAGATTATGTGCTCCCACCAAAAAGCTGTAACTAATGACCGCTCAGCGTAGTTTCAGTATGTTGAACAAACCCAGATGTGCCAGAACATGTGTCTGTAATCGGGATTGGCTTGCCAACCAAGTAGAAATATGTGCTTGGAAAACAGGAGTAACTCACCATTATATTATGAATTATTCAAATATTTTTATTTGAATGATTTTTACGAATCTTAAAATATCATGAAACATCGATCAAGATATCAGGTTCAACGATTGGTAAACATTCTCTATCACTATTTTCATATTACTGATACTGAACACTTCAAATATCTCTGAGTATGAATAAGTAACACCAAATTTAATAGATAAGGAAATTGAATATAGGATGGCTGTGCTAGAATTAGTTTCGCAAGACGCCGTAAGTTGCTACATGACGGTATATATACATTCTACATGCCTAGTTAACTCAGCCTTACCTCGGTATATGGTCATTTCCAAATTCAATATAGGAGTTAAGGAAATAGAACAGAGAATAAACCGTGCAATGAGGTTGGTTCACACAATACCTCGCTATTACAAAACCAAAACATTAACCTAAGATCGGTGGTTAAAACCAAAGGGAGCCGTTAGGACTAAGCGAGGAGCATCCATTTTCGAAATTCGTGGATTGACGCTTCATAATCAGAAACAGAGAACAATATCAAATAACTAAACCTCATCACTTGAGAACTTTCAACAGCAACGACAACTAAAACTAATAATACATATAACACGAAGAGAAAATATTGATATAATCAAGATGTTGACACTCCATTTTACTTCAAATAAAAGGTTAGGAAGGAAACTCCCATCAATATTGAAAGGCGTGTTTACAATTTAGTGAGATTTCCTGAAATATTGTTTTAAGAGAAATATTTTATAAATTTCAACCAAAATTAGCACACGCACTCAGTCAATTCTTTCCCTTACTTACATAGTTATTTGTTTTAAGGGAGCGGTCAGACATCTAACCAACATTAGCTAAAATCTCATTTCTTGAGTCATCAACAGCTTCCAACTTAAGCATTTTCAACAGGGCAGAACTATATGTTCGCTTTTTGTTTTTGACATCTCATCTTTTCTAAATTTGTCTTGAGTCAAGACAAATCAAAGAAGACGGTTTTTCAAATTCTCCCCCTCGCGAATATGCACTATCACCGAGCATTTTTGTAACGCATCTTAATGGCTGTCATCAGCGGAAGCATCCGACCGGAAACAGACAGTAACCAGATATAGCCTTAAAAATGTCTCATTTGTTTCTTATAACACTTATTCAAATGTCCGCAATAGGCCTGGAAACTGTTATTATTTCTGTATCAATAAGTATATACATACATACATACATGCATACACACACACACACACACACACACATATATATATATATATATATATATATATATATATATATATATATATATGTATATATCTGTAAAATTATTCTTTTCGTTTACTTTTTGTTGCCCGCGATTCATTTGTGAGTAATTAATCCCGTTTTTATGTCCGGTAATTTGTTACTTTCATATGTCTTTTTTTTGTACTAAAAGCTTGAACAAAAATAAGTAGATCCAAGCACCTTTATGTGATAAAAATAATCAGAAAACCAGTAAAAAACGCAATGATTATACAGGTTGCTTTTTTGGATCAGATAAAAAACAGCATTCTACAGGTGAAAATCAATGTTTTGAAATCATGAAATCAAAGTTGAGATAGTCTATTGAACGAATATATATATATATATATATATATATATATATATATATATATATATATATATACACAGAGAAAAGGGAGATAGATAGAAAGAGGGAGTGAGAGAGAGAGAGAGAAGAGACATTTCATGTATAAGTCAAAAAGGAAAAAAGTTTATTTGTGACTACATGCGCATAAACAAGAGACGCTGTTAGTTTCAAATTTTCAAATTTCTGGTCTTTCGTTCTTACGCATGTAGACAAAACAACGTCAACAAACCCAGTCCGATGAAGCCCTAACGTATAAAAACACATCACAAATATACTTTTTTCCATTTTGTCTTAAAATTTCCTCAATACTGTTCTTCATATATATATATATATATATATATATATATATATATATATTTATGAATAAAAATGACTATAGGAAAACTAGTAATTGCTGACGCGTTTCGTCCAATGTGAACTTTTATCAAAGCAAAATACGAAATGAATTTAATTGAACAATTGAATAATAACAGTTTCCAGGCCTATGGAATAAAAACAGAATGTTCCTAGCAACTGGAATGTCGAGAAACGCTATTTTCATATTGTTAACTGAAAAATAACGTCAGTAGATTTGTCACGTGTGGAGAATATTGTCATTATATCTGTGTTGGTGTATTCAACCATTTTTTTTTTTATTTTTGGAACCTGTTGTGTATATCAACACAGATATAATGACAAAGAGTACATCAACACAGATGTAATGACAGAAAGTTTGACTAGCTTAGCAGGTGACGAATATCCAATTACCGAAGCAAGCTTATTTACCTGATTACCCCGCGAGGCAGGATGTGGCACAAGACCGATTTTTAATGTGGGGCAAAACCGAGCCTGTAGACTCGGGCAAAAATTCTCCGTTGATCCCGTAAAAACGGGGTCGGGTAGCTGTCTACCACTCCAGACTCTGCCCTTCTGGGTTCCTCTCCGCCCGAAGGCAGAGAGACTAGCTTAGTTTAGCTGGAGACGAATCTCCAACTAATTGCCGAAGCAAACTCCCAGTTATATTCTGCGCTCACTATGTATAGGTACTTATACAACCAATCCACATAGGCGATAGGTAATGTGGGACATTCCATTACAACATATATTAACATCTGATAGTTGACATTCAAAATGTTTATGCTTCATCTCAAATTCATATTTTATGTAAATATGACCAATTTATTGAAACCTTGCATCTTTGTATACAGATAACAGTTTTGTAATTCAAGCAAGGAAGCTTAATATTTGAAGCCATTCATTACTTCTCGACTACTGGACATCTGTTCTTTTGCATAAGTTCCTGTATTAACATCGACCTTCATAAAATCTTTTCCGTATAATTTTCTGACTTAGCAAATGAACATTAGTGTGATATGAAAGTCCATGATAATTATGGCCTTTCGCCGATTAGCAGACGTTGGTCGTGTATGAAGCTCAGTGTTTTATATCATCAATGCCATTTTACATATTTAATATTTTACAGCACAACATTTGTAATGAACATTGCAAAAGTAATACCTTCAGTTCATAGTAAGTAGTTTTCTTTTCTTTTTATTGTTATGTATTTTTGTAACACAACGTTTTATACCTATCATTTGCGTTGCAACATCTCTAAGTAATTTTTTTGCGTCGAGTCAATGCTGCATTCTCTTGTCTTAAGATGCCAACCAGTCTACGAGAAGCAAAAATCTAAATTCAAATCTTTTCGTGATGTCTTTTATGTCTAGTGATTTACTGATTATAAAACTGAAGACAACAAAGATTATGATGCAGAAGTAGTATATATATATATATATATATATATATATATATATATATATATATATATATATATTATAAAAAGTTATAGTCATGGAACCTTAAGATTGACTCTTTCTTATTATAAAACGCAAGATTGTGTGTGTGTGTCTGTAACGTTTATATATTGGATCGGATTTCCTACATTTTTTCTGATTTCAACAAAACTTTTGTTAGGACTACATAAAATTAGCCTGTGGTGGTTCTAACAGCGCCGAAAAATGGGAAAAACACAATTGTTTTTTTAACAAAATCAATTTGAAAACACGATTAAGACACATCGTTTAGAATGAAAGGGGGACAAACTCACATCGGGTTAAAAAAACCCAGGTTGTTTGTGTGTGTGTCCTTTATATATGGGATCGGATGTCTTACATTTTTCAGCCGATAAAACAAACATCCACTTTTTTTTTGGCAGGTAGTGTTTCTTATGGTCTAACACACTTTTTTCTTTATTTATACATTCAGAATGCTTTAAAATTCCATTTACAAGACAATTGTTTATAATAAAATTCTAATCTAATTCTATTCAATCGGGGGACATCATAACGATTGAAAACAATGTTTTTGTTTGAGTTTGGCTTTGACCAATTCGTATAAAAAAAAAACAAACTAAGACATGCGTGTCCGTCAACCTAAACAATAATCTAACTCTACTGATTGTAATGAATCGAAAAAAGAAGATAATTCTTTTCTTTAGGGAAAGATAATTCCACGTACTTTAGGGCCGTTTTTACAATTCCCTTTGCAATTTGTTTCCAAGGCAGATCAATAAGGCATTGGTTCTATTTGAAATTAATTCTGTGGCACCTTGCATTATTAGAAATATTCATAGAAATATGATTTAATTTTTTTCTTACTCGGTTACTAAACAGGTTGTTGATTTTTTTTTTTAAACGGAAAATAACTGAGTTGAAAATAACTCACTAAGATTGTACTAGACGATCTTAAGGAAGAAGAAGGAAAGAAAAGAAAAAAAAAAAAAAAGAAGAAGAGAGAAAAGAGTTGTATGATGCATGACCCAATTGAGGGTGGAGATAGGAGTCAGAAAGAGATTTAGGTCAATTCGTCTTGGCCGATTTTCGAAAGACAATTGGAAGAATAGAATTATAAATAATAAGAAGAAAGAAAGGGAAAAAGACATGATATCAAAACGGGCCGCTTGATGGAAGCCAGATATCGGTCAAAGCACCTAGCCTACTTTTTTTCATGGAAAGACACCTTATCAATTTGGATAAAGAGAAATTTTGGGAACAATGAAACAATCTTAATCAGAGAAAAAGTGTCTTTGGGTTGAGGGGAGGACCGGTGGAACGATATACAGATCCTGACCTGTTAAGAATTGGACACCCACGTTAATAAAGTGGAGACATTTTCAAAGTAGATAATTAAGATTTTCGACTATCAGGAAAAACAAAGAGGTAAAAAAGAGGGACAGTTGCTTTTGGCTCACGGAGGGCGCCAAGAAGGCGGAAAAGATCCTTTCTAAAGTCAAGACTAATTAGCGGCGGGCTGTTTGACAAAGTCCAGGTGAGAGAAGGCCAAGATGGTCATTTTTCGTACGTGCAAAAAAAAGGAAAAATTAGATTTTGTTTTTTTTAAACAAGAACGATGTAAATCCACGCCCGCAACAAGAGGAGAAAGGATGTTCGATCAATAACAATTGGTCGGAGACGGTCACGTGATCTGCGGAAGAGAAGGGAAAGAAATGCTCGATCAGGAACGATTGGTCGAAGACGGTCACGTGATCTGCGGAAGAGAAGGGGAAAGAAAATGCCCGATCAGGAACCATTGGTTAAAGGGTCACCTGACATACGAGAGACTAAGAGATGGATGTGCGCCGCCCCACCAAAGGTACTATGAGGAAGTTGGGTGAAAACAATAGCGATAATGGAGAAGACAGAATTAATGCAGCTTTTGAATTATCGAGAAACCACTGACGCCGACAGACCCACCCCAGTTTGTTGCGGCGTCAATATAAGCAGGACCCCAGTCGACAGAAATCAGTAGAGTTGGAGTTGCAGTTGGAGTTGAGAGTTGGACCGCGGGCAGGATAGAGCCTGAACGCGGCCATCAGGCCCGATTCACTCGCCCCTTTGCGGGCAGAAGAATCCTCAGACAAGAAATCCTTCCAGCCCAAGTCGAAGACAGGAGAACTTCCAGCCCAAGTAGACGAAGAAGAAGATTGCCTGAAAGCCTGAGAAGAATTGGAGATGCAGACAAGCCGAAAGTCGATGAGAAGTTAAAGTTCAGCCCCGGACGGCAGTGAGAAGAGACCACCTCAGACGACAGAGAGTTGCGGCTAAGTTGAAACAAGAAATCTTCCACCAAGTTGAAACAGGAAAACTACCAGCCCAAGCAGACGAAGAAGAAGAAATACAACTCAAGTCGGAGAAGAATCAACTGCGAATGATCGATAGAAATTAGCCCCAGTGTCGAACTGAACCACACTCCGACATACATACATGATTCTAGAAAGTAGGTAATTCGACATTTTTCTATTGTGTGATAGAAGCTTGGTGCCATAGTCCACAGAGCGGGTCGGGGATTGAGAACAATTTTGTTTTTTATGTAACGGACATTAAGATATAAAAAATATGTTACCCTTTTATCAGCAATTTTGTTTAGTGTCGTGAGTTTTTTTTTTTATTTGTGTTTTGCCACCCCGTCGGACTCGACTTGTATCGGTCCAAATCCCTGCTGGTCCCGTCTGTCTAAGATCTAAACACAGCGTGGGTAGACAGACCGGAGATCGGTATAGTTGCTTTAGTGACCAGGTATTGGAAGCGAGTCGGGAAAGGCGAGGCTGGTGATCATCTGACCAAAAAATGGAGCGGCACGCTTGGACCCAGGAGGAGCGACCAGGTCAGAACGACGTCACCGTTGGCGCCATAACCAAAGGATCCGACACTGGGCCAGGTGTGTAACTGTCACAAGTGGTGCCGTGACCAACGGATCAACCCCTGAGTCAACCGTCACAATTCAATATTTAAAAGAAAGTATTAAGAAATAATTTAAAAATGCCGACGTAAGAAATCTGATAGACAAAAAAACAACAATATTTCGAAGATGATAATTATTAAGGAAAGAACACAGTACTTGTAATAAATTAATAAACCCAAATAAAGTTAATATTTTTGTATTAGAAACAACGAGTGGAAAATATATTCAAATCAGAATTCTAATTATGAATCACCACAAGCAAAATATGCAATTTTTTACTGTATTCAATAAGTAAAAATCATAAATTGTAAAAAGATTACAGAGAAAGGCTACCTATATTTTTCAACCGATTTTCAACAAAACTTCACTTTTTTTTGGCAGGTAGTGTTTCTTATTGGCTTGCACATTTTCTCTTTATTTTTACATTCAGAATGCTTTAAAAATTCCAATTACAAGACAATTGTTTATAATAAAATTCTATTCATCAATCGATGGACTCATAACGATTGTAAACAATGTTTTTGTTTGAGTTTGGGTTTGACCAATTCTTAAAAAAAAAAAAACAAAACAAAAAAAAACTAATTAAGACATGCGTGTCCGTCAACCTTAAACAATAATCTTTGTCAATTTTATTTTTCAGTCTTTATGATGGTCGATACTTGATCCATCTCTTACTGTTAAATCCCCGACAACGCCGGGCTCTACCCCTAGTTATTTAATATATATATATATATATATATATATATATATATATATATATATATATATATATATATATATATATATATATATATATATATATATATATATATATATATATATATATATAATATATATATATATATATATATATATATATATATATATATATATATATATATATATATATATATTAAATAATTAATTAAAGAGTCAGTCTTAAGGTTCCATGACTATAATTTTCTGGAGAAGTAAATTATAGTCATGGAGCTTTAATTAATATTTGCTCTGGTGTTACATTGAGCTCTCTGGATTTAAATTATCCACACAGATTGCCAAACCCTTTATTACATTACGATATATATATATATATATATATATATATATATATATATAACGGACTTATGGTAACTGTATAACAAACCTGAAAAAGTCCTATTCAGAATTTGATTTAGGTAAAATAACTACGTAACAGACTCAACTTTGCCGCCACGATTGCATGACAGTTGATGCAATCATTTATAGCTGAAGAGAAAACCTCTCTGCTATTCTGAGTACCTGCACATCGCTAAATGGTAATTTAAACGAACAGAATTGAAGACAGGATTTCATATGAATGGCAGGTAAAAATATCAAGGAAGGCAGATTTTCGTTAGTTTATCTCTGAGATTATGCAAACGTCGAGCGAAAATCAACTGATTATGCAAAGAGAGTGATTTAAATTTTGTCTCACATGCTTTTTAATGGGCATGAGAAATGAATGCTGGAAAAAAGGTTTTATATATGCCCAATTATTGCTCGCTCGTTTCCACTTAGCCGAATACACGCTACCCGGCCCAAGGATTGAACTCACAATTAATATGCCACCAAATTCTCGGAACAATATTTTCATCCACGAGGTTATTTTATTGTGAGTAGTACTAAAAATAATAACTAGATGATATCTGTGACAATCTATCCCTCGTAGATTAAATAAAAGGATCAATTCAGAATTCCTTGAAAGTTACCCAGATCGATATAAACCGGCTGAATCCAGAAGAATTATCGACCGAGACATTGTGATAACAGTACAGATCAGGACAATAGTACGACTATAAATAGTGTAAATAATGACAACTCCTCATCCCAGAAATTTAGACCGTACATACTTATATTTGCTTATCAACCAAATGCCATGAAAAATCAATATTGATTATAATAGTTAATTATTATTAAGCAAAAATAGTTACTTTTTAACACTACTACTTGAGCTAGCTTCATTGTGTTTTTCCATAAAAGCTACTTTTTTATGTTTGAGGATATTCACTTTGATAATTTAAGAGATACGGTTTTACCTTATACTATCTCCTAAGTTTGTTTATCACTCTATTACTTATATTTTTTAAGGATATTTATCAATATTTTTAAAACGAATTTCACATTGTATCATCAGTAGTTTTACGAAAAAAATATATTTTGTATGATCGTAGACGAAAATGTAACGCATAGACGTCGAAATTAGTACATTTTTAATACAATTTTGCCACAACAAATTACTTATTCAAAAAATTAATACGGATAAAGATTAAAAAAAATAAAAGAAATTCGATGATAAGCAGAACATGATAGAATAAATAATCTGATGGATAGGGTTTATGTGAACGGCAAGCAATTTGTATAAAAATGAACTTTGAGAAATTTGATTAATGGATTGCAAAGACATAAAGACTGAATAAATTCTCAAATTAACTTCCCTTCGTCGTAGGCTACTTAAATAAATCATACGAGAGAATGGAAATCATATCTGCAAATAAAACTGTATTTTCTACTTTGCTGAGCCCACAACTTATGAACACTGTTTTATATCATTACTCTGAATAAACTATTGATGTGTTGCTCATTGGCTTTCATACATACATGCATATTGTTTTTTTCTTTCCATTTGCAAAAAAGTACATGACACGGTCAAAGAATAATCTTATTATTTGTCGGGATATTTCATTTACAAATATTTCACGACTATATCATGACTTTTCAACAATTTATTGTATAATTATCACATGAGATGCAAAAGAATGGCCAGTCCTATTTGTACATGGTATCTTTGAAGGTAATTTCTTTTTTCCACAACTTTTACCATAAAATGACCGATAAGTTTTACGTTGTAATGTTTTTTTCTTTGCATATAATTTATTGAAATAGACAAAGTTCGACAATTATTATTTAAGACATTTTTTTATGTTTATACATTCTTTTTTTATAGATACAAATATTTAAGTAAATGCTCTGTTTATAATAAACAGTATTAACCTCATTTACCGCTCTGAATGTTTGAGAAATTTTCATAGAAAATATGCGTCCTCGGACAGGAATCAAACCTGTATCCTATACGGAACCGTTCTATAACCTTCAACAATTTGCCAAATACATCGAATTATGTTATTGATAATGAAGTGGAATGAATATTATCTTGATTAAATCTATCACTTAAGAGTAAAGAAGCATTTGTTTCATTTCTACCTTCACATTAGACGGGACTTTCTGTTTAACCTAATAATTGTTTTTATTTACATTAAGTTTCGGAAAGTCTTCTATTTAAACTGCCATCTGTTAAATAAATAAATCATATTGTTACGCACTTTGATCGCATACGAGTGTTAATATTTTCGGATTATACTCTTTAAACATCTCGCTGACGTACTTTTCAAATTTCACCATTCATAAATGCTGAATATGTAGATGTGAAAAACTTTAATATCTTTGATACTTATAAGCTTATAATCTATTGTCAACTTGATTAGTAATTTGCCAACCTGTTTCTTAATCAATATTATACCACAAGTGACTGTCTTTTCATTCACACACACACACACACACACATATATATATATATATATATATATATATATATATCGTCATCCACAGATAGACTGTTTCGCTGTATGACTGCTCATCAGTGTGGTATCAGTCGAAAATTTTACAGGTAGAGAGGAAGGCGAATGTTTATGTAATTATTCTTTGAATAAACACGCCAATGAGCGATTTGGCTCAATTCATGGAAGAGCGCTTTGCAATATTAACAGTAGTAGCCATTGTTTATAAATTCGCGCTTTCCCTCCAGGTGCTCGACCGAAATTAAAATTTCCGGGGGCGTATATATCCTCATCCACAGATCACAGCTCATCAGTGTGGGTAGACATCCGATTGCCTCAAGCCTGGATGGAAACCTGATTGATTTCGCATCAGTCGGAGATTTTACCCCTGAACTATCATTGCCCGGTAGAGAGGAAAGCGAATATATGTGCAACTGGTGTAATAGATAACGGCTTCGTATGACGCGCAATTTTCCTTGGGAAAATATATATGAAACCCATCTCCATCCCCCAGCTATGGATTGAACTGTAGAAATCAATGTCATTCTCACAAAATGTTTAATGCAATATTCACTCGCACAAAAAAGAATAATTATTTCAATTCAAAATATCTTTCGGCAATAAATAATCCACATAGGGTTGATAAGCCGTAAAAATCAATCAATCAGCAATCATATATAAATGAATTTCGAAACGCATTTATTTTGCATCCTTGCAAACATACTGAAATATCAACATGATTTTAAGATCATCTAAGTAAACAGTTATACTGTATTTCATTAGTTATATTAATTGCACTATGTATACCAATTATTGTTTCTCTCAGCACTAACACATTCCGCATCCCATCCCAGGTTCCATAACCCTTTTCCCTGTATGTTCAATATCCCACTCCCCTTACACCCACCACAAATTCCAAATTTTAAGGTTATTTTCACTAAAAGTTTCGCACAGCGAGGAACCAGACAAAGATCGCTACCCTTTCGTTTGCCTTTGTTTTATTAATCAAATTATCTACTCTGTTTTATATTCTTTTTCATTAGGTTTACTAATTATAATATGTATACCAATTATACTATATTTCATTACTTATAGCAGTTATACAATATATAGCAATTATACTATGTTTCATTAGTCATACGAATTATACCATGCATACCAATTATAGTGTTTTGTTATTTATACCAATTATACTATGTAAACAAATTATATTCTGTTTCATTAGTTCCAGGTTTATAATTGATATCTTGTGATACTGTAGTTGACTTTATTTGCGGCCTGTGCAAAACATTAATTCTTTGTCATTATTAATGATAACTGCCTCACAAAACAAATAATGAAGAATATTTGATTCGTTTGAATCCACTAATCAAATACATTCCCACAATCGAATGAAAATCGCAGACTCCTCCTCCGTTAATCCATTGGCTACAGCTCTCAGCCAATGGGACTTTGGTAGTTCCAATGACTGTCTGAACGCAGCACCTGGCATCTAGGGGATGAAAGAAATTTAAGGTTTAATGATTTCCCTATATTCTAACGGAAGACTACACCGTAACATTTTTACTATTTTTATAGTTACTTTGCGAAAATTCTTAAAAGATTTCTGTTTGTCTAATTTAGGCCAATCGATACCAGCGCACCTGTCAACATATAAGTTTTGTAAACCTATTTTTCTCGTGGGTCACCTTGATGGGAATGAAGCGTTTGATCTATATAAATCGGGAAAGAAATGAAGATCTAGCACGTGCATGAGAATGAATGATTACTAACGTCCATCATGTCAAAATAGTGCTATTATATATTTTCGCATCCGCTCAAGGTTTTTCTCTTACTTTTCTTCATTTCTAGCTCTCTCTGTATATATATATATATATATATATATATATATATATATATATATATATATATGTGTGTGTGTATATATATATATATAGAGAGAGAGATGCGCATGTGTGTATGTGTGTGTGTGCATATACAAAAAGTGAGTACATTTATTTTCATCCGATATTTTTATTGCTTCAATACGTTACCCATATACATATATAGGCATTCGAGAAAACGCGGGATGTGCATTCTTTAAAAGGGAAGAATAGAGCCTGACAGGGCTGCCGCACTCCTTGTAGCCAAGTGGTACATCAGATCAAACAATGGTTTCTTCTTCAAAGAGGGACGCCATTTCTAACCCTGCTGGGAGACACATTTACTTTATTAAGTTTTCTCGAATAAACAGGATGGCAGTCATAATACTCACTGTCTACAAAACCTAACGTCTACACAAATGTGCTTATTTACTAAAAATAACGTTTGAAGTAATAAATATGTATGTATATATAATTTAATCGATAAATAAAAATGTTGGTTATATGGCCTGAGGATACAGAAAGATTGAAACAAACGTAGCATCATTGGTTGATCTAAATTTTTTTAAATATATATATATATATATATATATATATATATATATGTGTGTGTGTGTGTGTGTGTTTAACGGTAAAAAAAACGTATTATGGCATTAAAGGTAAGAAATTTTTTACTATAGGCCATGATAAATTTTAAAGCAGAAACACAAACACAGATTGACCGGTTTCGTACAGGTACGAAACCGGTCAACAAAAAATTTTCGTTTGGTGATACCATTCGAAATACATACGGGTCTTCTATAACGGATCACTTGATAAATAATCTGACCTGTGCTATGGATTTTAGTGTGTGCTGGTTCTCTGTTCTGGCCAGAGCACACACGTTATTCCGCCTGATGATGTTGGAGACGCTGTTCATGAGGTCAAGGCTAATACTGGAATTGACAATCTTGGGTTACTCTTCCTTTATAGTAAAATAAAATCCTTCAAAATCGCCATGACCAAAAACCTGGTGCTTATATTATGGATGGGTTCTAATGTGGCAGAGATTCCCTAAAACGAGGATCTCGATTTCCGTCTATATGCTTTTGCATTTTCCTGTCGTCCACAAGATGATGGAATTGTAATGTTTGACAAAATATCTGAGAAGATTGGTGATATCCTCTGATAATTTCTCAGCTAGGGTCCATATTTACCACAAGGAGCCCACTCAAAAAATTCAAAATCGTTGTAGGAGGAAGGTACTGTCATGGTTTTTTCATCACTTTAGTACTGACTCATATCTTTAATAAACGTACAATTCAAGTCTTTCTTGTAACGGTAACGTTAACATTCAATCTGAAATCAACACAGGTGACTTCTAATGTGAATTTTCAACCTTATTTGTGATAAGCAAACACGACGAAATTCTTAATAATTGCGACCTAGCCAAATCAATTTCTCTTTCTCGTTTAACTTTCCTTCATGCATTCTTGATTGTGGTAAGGAGTCGAGCGTAGTCGGGATCATCGTGTCAATGCGAGCGAATGATCCTTTCCTCGCAAGAGCTAAATACAGATTTTAAATTCAGCGTTTTCCTTCGCCAAACAGAGTACCACCTAAGGCTATATAACTAGTCTGTCCTACTATTTACCCATAACTTGGGGAGATGAGTTGGATTCATACCTTTACCAAGGGTATTAAACCGGAAGTGAATGAAAAGAACTCGACTGGAATTTGAACTCAGCTCCGTGTCGCAATCCATTACTCCTAAGTGTGAAAAAACATTTCTAAATAGAAGAGCCTGTCTCCACTGTTCGTATATTTTGTACAATTTACATCTCAAGATGTCCTACCTAAGTCAAACAGAGAAAGTAAGTACGGTAAGGAATTTTTAATCTTTCCCTCTGTTTGTTTTCCAGTTTCTTAACGCTTATAAGTGGCCTATAAAATATTTTCTTAAGCAAATGATCATCCCCAAATCTTACGAGATGTCTTTCTCTCCTCAGTCAATGTTTGCGAATAAACGTCTCCACATATTGAATGTTGTAAGGAGAAAACGACTTTGTTTCTGAGAAATCATTAATGGAAAATGTCTGTTTATGCGCCAAGGATAAGGAGTTTGATACAAACATGCGTTTTCTGGTGAAAACTTACACTGCAGCAAGAAACACGATAAACTTTGTCAGAACATGATCAAATAAAACCTTTTTATTAACCGCTTATGAAAGCTTATAAAAAATTCAAACTGTTTAAGCACGTATCGTCTGCTTTTCTGAAAGAAAACTGTGTTAGGGTCTAGTTTAAACTACTGACTTTCAAAAAATATTTTGCGCCCTTCCAATTTGAAGAAAAATAGGGCGTGTGATTAATTTCGGCAATAATCAAAGGGCTTCGCTCCAAATCACGAGGCACAATCTGGAGCCAGCCTTGGTGTATAAAATAAAAGAACTTAACTGAGGAAACCAGAAGAGACGTCATCATCATCAGCAGCAAGTAGAGGCCGAGGTCGCTACATTATCTAAGAAAAATTAATCGACTGATGTGAAATGTCTTTCTTCACTGTTAAAAGTCGCTACAGACATTGTACTTACTATTAGAAAAACATTCAAAGAAGTATTACGTTTCCCTTTTCTATATCTGTTTTAACGCCGTTTGACTTTCTAGCGACCACATCCAGCATATTTTATATTTTTATTATAAAACAGCTCAATCTATTTGTAGTATATCCTTTATTGTAAAATGTATAATGTTATATCCTTTACTGTAAAAAAGATATATTTTTGCATTATATACTTTATTTGTACATAAATCTTATTGGTCCTTAATTGGCGCATAAAGCACTTAATTTGTGTAATTCTTTTTGATTTTGTGTGTTCAATAAATTTGAGATATTTCTCTTTTTTTTTTTTTTAACTCGGTTTGGATTGTCTGTCTATGTCGTTTGCTTTTGACCTTACATTAACGTTACCCCAAACATTTGTTTGTACCACGATACATTTTTTCGTAGGTTTTCTTTCCTCCTAAAAAATCCTATACTTTACACAAATTAATATATGTATTTCGAAATTGCCTATTTATTTGGATAATTAAAAATACCTACTCTGTTTTTTTTTTCCAAAGGCACAGTGACATGAATCTCAAAGAAAATATTCTGGCCAATAACTTGTAGAATAATATATCTGTTTACAAAAAAAATGGGTGAATTTTGCTCCTTGACTCAAAAACGGAGTAATATTAAATTTGAAATTCAAACTCAACTGGACAGCTTAATGAATGAGCAGAGTCTGTGTAAGGAATATATTTTACGTATAAACAATCAAATAGAAAGTCTATGTCACGATGTAAAAATAAGTGAAAGTTTATTCAAGATTACCTGAGGGAAGAAAAAATTTGAAAGGATGTATTCGTGGACCTCACTCAGATCGAACGTCGAGTGAAAAAAGAGAAGGCAAAAAGTTGATACCGAGAAAAGGGTCGGTTCTATAGGCTTTCCTGGTACATTAATCCCCAGTCCCAAGACTGCGAAAAGGGTAAATATAACGATAGGAATTTTGCAAGAAGCAAAGGAAGACCCTAGTGACAATGATAAAGAAACAAACGTGTTTACTCCTCACGTGTTGTATCAGAACAAAAATCTGCAAATTTGGATCCATTCATTGTGGGTAGTCGATGATTGCTACAGTAATCAAATCCCAAAATTGAATAAATAGCTTTAATTATCTTCCCAAACTTAAACAAAACTATTAAATAAGCGATACAAACAAATTTTCACTACGTTAATAAAACATCAATTAAAATAAAAATAAATAAATAAATGTATAAGATAAGAAAAAAAAATAAATAAAAATAAATAAAACAAAAAATAAATGAATCAAGCAAAATAATCTAACCCAAATAAATAAATAAATAAATAAACAAATAAACGACTTCCGGCAAAATAACCGCCAATATAGACTACCCACAATGCACCACTGACTCGTATATATAAATAGTCGAGAAAAGAAAAAAAAAAGCCTAACGATTGTGTTTAGGCAGTCGACACGCAGTCTCAGACTGTGTGCGACTTCTGTCGAACTCTCTGCTTTGGCAGAGAGGAAGTCGGATGAAGCTTTGCCGAAGGACAAAGTTTCATCCGGGGAGGTAGACAGATCGGGTTATGCGGGTTCTAAGGGATTATTTTTGGCCGAGCCTACGGGCTCGGAGAAACCAACGTTAAACTCGGCCTTGTGCCACATACATTCCTTGTGAGGGGAGTGATAAATATCGGCCTGGCGATTACGTCTAACATGAAATAGCCTGTCGCCTCTAAGTGTTGACTTCAATGCTCACTTTTATATGTACACACGTTCTATCTCTGTTATTGAATACTTTATCCCATAAATATAGCACGTCTTAAGAGTATATTTCTTCATATATATATATATATATATATATATATATATATATATATATATATATATATGTGTGTGTGTGTGTGTGTAAAATTTTCTATTTGGCCATCAATATTTTCTTGTTGAATACCGGGTTATGTAATTTAATAACTGCGTTTTTGAGCAATAATCTCTCTTTTATACATGTTTGATTAAAAGTCAAAATGAAGAATTGATGCCCAATACACAATTATTTAATGACATGATCCAAAAACCAACAAGGAAAGTGAATAAAAAGCTTAAAAGCAGTACCTTATCAGTCGTATTTACTGAAACTTGTACAAGAAATCCTACAAGTTATTGTTACTGAGTTTCCTTCCATCTCTTCACACATAGACTTATCTTAAAACAAAGCTCACTGAAGTTATAGTGAAATCCTTTTCCCACTCAAATCCAATCACTTTGCGATACATATCTTCAGTACCGTGTATTATAAATGACTCACTGAACTTTCGTTTCAGAGTAGAAACACATTAGAAAAGGCCGAAAAACTTCAAAGTCAAAGATATATTACTCTTTTTATATACATACATACATATATATATATATATATATATATATATATATATATATATATATTTTTTTTTAAATGACATCAAACTGTTTACTTTGTCATACCGAGAATTTCATGATAAAAATTTTTGAGCCATGGAAAAAAATTAGCTCAGGTTTGACACTATTTCATATCATGGCACTTTGTTTGGAAAGAAGTAAATGAGCTGAAGAAAAAGCGAGAAGAGAAATAAAGAAGAAAAAAACTACAAATTCGGTGCTAATGTAGTTTTCTCAAAAGAAAATCAAAAGTATTGGCTGCAAGATCCAATTTTCCGATCAATCGACGAAAAAGTTATGCAAGACATCAAGCACATCTGTGTCTTACAACTGCAGTCGAAATTCGAATGGAGTGTCACTATCAATTGGGAAGGAAAAAAGCGGAAGGTCAATAGGTCAGAAGTTCATTTCCATCTTTCGGTATTTCAACAAAGTTGCGACAGATGTTTACAAAAAAAAAACAAAAAAAAAAAAAAAAAAAAAAAAAAAGACTGATGAAGTTTATAAGAGATGCAAAACGATACATCGCTAATAATGCGTTCCTTTTTAACCGCGGGAAAAGTTTTCATGCCCTTTCCTGTTTCAATAAGAATATATTCTGAGTTAAGCTCGCTAACCACACCATTAGGGCAAGTAAGAGTTCTGAAATGCCCAGACACACATGCACACACATATACACACCCCCCCACACACATACACACACATATATGATATTATCCTATATATAAATATAATATTTGCCTTAATCCAAGCGTTCTTAAGAAAATTGTGTAATGAAAGTCGTTTTGCACTCTCATTGTTCTAGATCCTTTCACATTAATCCCGGGTCCCACAAGGACTGAACCTACGTTGCTTCTATCTTCTTCGATAACTTTCTCGATGACAGTTGTTAAATAGAGCAAGAAATGGCTTATAAATGTTACCTCTGTTAAAATAGAGAATAAGGTTTCCTTTTCAGCAGCAAGGTTGATGCTAGCCTCCAGAAGATTAGCCATGCAATCTTTCTCACCAGAATCCATCTTGCATGTTTATAAAACTATCATTCGTCCGTCCATTAAATATTGCTGCCATAACTGGTTTAGTGTTCCGGATATATCTTGAAATTCTCAACATAATCCGAAGAAGGGTCTGTAATGTTATCAGTCCTAACCTTGCACCCCAATTTCTTTCACTTTCGTGCCACCGTGACATGATCTCTCTGTGTCTTTTCTATACATATTGTTGTGTCAGTTGTTCAACGGGTCTCTCTTCCTGGGTACTGCGACTGTATGAAAACGTAGTACTAGATTGACAACTGCGTCTCATCGTTGTGTTGTTGAAATAGCTATATTTAACCTCAAGTTCTATTCTAATAGATTTTTTTTCTTGCCTGTGGAAATCTGTTCTAACTCCTTGCTTCCGTGGCAACTACGACCTTCAAAAATTTAAATGCAACGCCAGTCGCTATCTTCTGTATTTGTAAATCTCATTTTTATTGATACTGCATGATTAAAATTTATCATTTATTCGATGTTGAAAACCATATATTACTGCATTAATCGAGGAGAGTTATATCGCATTAAAAAATGAATCTTTGGATTAACCAAATTTTTCTCCAGTTACCTGACCGCAGAAGGTGGGGAGGACAAAAACTTGTAGAGTAACTAAAGGGAAATAATTGAAACTGATATAAAAAAAAGGGCCTGGCACGTGGCGCTAAAACATTCTGCCCGAGTAGCCGAAATAAAGGGTCCGGTTAGAAAATTTCAGCGTATATCACCTGAAGAAGGCCGGAGCGTTGTTAATATGATGTTAAAAATGAAGATAACAGTCCTAAAAATGTAAATAGTGTGTGTATATATATATATATATATATATAGATATATATATAAATTATATATTAGGATATTACACCGAAAACATGTCAAAATATCTAGACAATTGCAGTCGTGTTTTGATTCATATATATGCATCTCATCGTCTGATGGGATGCAGTGATATGCATCGAAACGCAACTGCAATTGTGCAGGGATTTTGACATGTTTTCGGCGTAATATGCTAAAATAAATAATTTTGCTTTACATTGTATTGAGCCCTCTTTTAAATTAAATGTTACGGACGTTGCAGTGGTACTCTATTCGTTCTCATCTTACCTGGGTCTATCTATCTATCTATCTATCTATCTATCTATCTATCTCTTTCTCTCTCTCTCTCTCTCTCTCTCTCTCTATATATATATATATATATATATATATATAATAGCTCGTCACTCGCATTCGAGGAAAACCGTCTACTAGAGCAGATAGCCAATCCCTATTCGCTCGCTCAGGCACATTTATGTTTGCTCAACACCGACAGAGCCCACCTGTGGTTTATACTGCAACTATCCTGAGCCGACCTTAGTTACAACTTCTGAGAGAGAGCGTGTTATCTAGCGTGGTCAACAATTTGAACAAGGCCAGCACGCTCAAGCCCTCGGCCACGATGACTTGTGGCTTCGTGCTAGCACATCTATCGACGGCCTCCAAGAATTCCGTCTACCCAATTTCACTCACAAGGCTTGGGTCAACCGGAAGTATGGTTTTCAGACACTTTCCATAGGTGATGCACACTGGGATCAACCTAACGGATAACATCAGAAAGTCGCGTGGCCGAGTGGTTAGAACGTTTGATTTCTGGCCATGAGACCAGAGTTCTAATCTCACCATGGTCGATTTGTCAGAAAGTCACTAGTCATCAAGTGATTGAGTGTGCTGGCCTTGTTCAGATTATTGATTACGCTAGATAATACGCTCTTTCCCAGAATCTGTAACTAAGGTCTGCTCAGTATAGTTGCAGTATCAACCACAGGTGAGCTCTGGGGGTGTTGAGCAAACATAAATGTGCCTGAGCGAGCGTCTGCAATAGGGATAGGGATTGGCTATCTGCTCTAGTAGAAGGTTTTCCTCGAATGCGAGTGACGAGCTATTATATATATATATATATATATATATATATATATATATATATATAGAGAGAGAGAGAGAGAGATAGAGATAGAGAGATAGATAGATATACGGGTATCTAAATAGACGGGTATCCTCGAATATGAGTGGCCAGCTATACATACATACCCTTCTAGTTTATCAAATTAGAAATGTTTTTCTCTTTTATTTGATTTAGCGTCATTGTATATTACACATTTTTATTAGTTTTTACTTTCATTAGTATTGAATGATCTTAGTCGAGAACACGTATGTTTGGTGATACCAAGTGATATTGGTTCCTACCAATAAACGCATGCCAAATATCGATTACGACAAAAATATTTCATGTTATTAGGAAGTTTGTCCCCAAAAATCACCTTCTTCCGCGTCCATATATTTTTTGTCTGATCTCAGCGAAATCAAATATTTCTATAGGCTGTACTCTGTGCCAACCTATATTATTCCTACCGCAGCCCCTCTCATCTAAAAGCATTGAATAATGAAAACATTGTCTCTCATTGACAAACATCAAAAGACTTATATATCTGTGTTGGCATGTGATACACCTTTATTTTCCTAAGTTCCTGTTCATAGGCTCGAAATATCGAACATTGTATCGCTCTACATCTTTCTTGTTCTCTCTTTTCCCATCTATTTCATTTCTCTCCATTCTTTTCATACATACTAATATATATATATATATATATATATATATATATATATATATATATATATATATATATATATATGTACATATGTGTTTATATTTATACATAGATAAACACGTGTATGTACGTGTGTGTGAGTGAAGAGAGAATATATATATATATATATATATATATATATATCATATATATATATATATATATATATATATATATATATATATATATATATATATATATTATTGGTTTCTCAAAATATGATATTCCTAAATCTATGTATATTAATTCTCTCTTCCCGTCTCTCTCGTCCCTCTCTCACTCTCGGTCACTTTCTCTCTTTGTATATATTTCTCTCATTTGTCTCATTTTCTTCATAAATCTATCTATCTATCTATCTATCTATCTATCTATCTATCTATCTGCCTAATAGATATGTGTGTTTATTTATGGATATATATGTGCAAAATAGAGAGGTAATGTTTTATTCTCTTTCTCTTTAGTCTCTCTCTCTCTCTCTCACACACACACACACACACACATATATATATATATATATATATACACATATAGAAACATATATTGTTAACAGAGAATGAATGCCTATTATGCTCGATCATGAGTCGCTCTAAACTACGTATGGTTGCTTTAATTTCGGGTCAAAATAAAGACCAAAAATTGTCCAACATTTGGATCGTTTTTTATTAAGCTGTTCCTTGATGTAAGCTTTCGGCTCACATGAGCCATCTTCAGATTAATGACTCTAATAAACTTCCTACATAAGATACATAGATGACATTTTCGTTTTAGCTAAAAATATTGATCAAACTTAAAAACAAATTTGAAAGTTCTGAAATTTACATTAGAACTTAATATTAATAATAAAATTCCATTCTTTGATGTATTTATTGATTCCAACATACATATATTTACTTCTCTACATAGAAAACCGACTGCCATTAACTCGTGTCTTCTAAATTATAAAAGTCAATACCCACAACCATATAAGTTAGCCTTTATAAAATAAATTAATCCAATGTACACAAATGATATCTTCTTCCAAAACCATATTCTATAAAGAGTTACATAACATTAAACACTTGTTAATAATGAATTTCCTAATTCCGTAATTGATCAACAAATTAAAATGTATCTAAATAAACTTAATAATATCTCTGACAAAACTGATAAAATTAATAATAAGAGTGTACGTCAAAATAAACATAATACTATTAACATACTATTGTAATTAAATGCATAATTACAAACATGATGAATGTCTCAAAACCATAATAGGTAGAAATATAAACCCATTAATAATAATAAACAAATTAATCTCAGCATATATTATAAAAAATTAAAGCAATTGGCCTCATAGTCTCTAATAACCCTACAAGCATACAATTAAATCCTCTACAAAAAAAAAAATACAAAAACAAAAAACAATGTAGTGTATCAATTTACGTGCCTGTTTAGAGATTGTATCTCTGATAATAATAATAAACGCACTACATATATTGATTTTACTACAACCACGCTCTCTCGAGACTTACCTGTCTCCCTTCTGATCTTAGTTCTATTAAACATTTCTTAGGAAAACACAGCCATGTACATAAAATTAGACAGATGTTGGTTGATAACGATACGCACACATACACACAGTAAAAGGAACCTTCAGATACTGGAGGCCATCAACATTAAAACAAAGTCACCCAGACTCAACAAAATTACATTTTTAACTAGTCACAACACACTACAATGCATCTAGACATATGGTTCTGTTGTTAATATTTCAGTCTCTCGCGTGGTATGACGTCATAGAACCGCATCATAAATTTACAACCTGCGTCTGCTATCCCGCGACCGTTATCGTTGCATAGCAATCTTCTATGTCAACATAACAGAATACCATCTTTGATGGTGAACATCTTTGTTTAAATGCCCATATAACCACTCTGAAGATGGCTCATGTGAGCCGAAAGCTTAGATCAAGGACCAGCTTATTTAAAATATATCCAAATGTTGGAAGTTTTTGTCTTCATTTTGTTTTTATTTTCACTGGAAATTAGAGCAACAATACAGAATTTAGAACGGCTCCTGATCAAACATAGACCTTCACTGTCTGTTATATTTAAAAATATATGTTTAAATAATGATCTGCTGCTCCAATGCACTATATATATATATATATATATATATATATATATATATATGTGTGTGTGTGTGTGTGTGTGTGTGTGTGTGTGTATTGGGGTAATTGTATTTTTTATCATTTCATCACAAGCAATGTGAGAATGCAACTGGTAGGCAGTGAGTTACAGAGAGTGAACATGAGAGAAAAGATTAGCTATTAGTGGATTGAGGAAAAGAATAAAAAATTAGCTATTTCAACAGTATGGAAAAAATATGTATATATACGTGTTTTGAGTTTCTTATCATAATACATTTGAAGTTATAGAGTTCTGTTGTATGGATATGTATCTCTAGTTTCTTTTTCTTCTTTTTATTGAAACAGTTCAATTAATATTCCCTTCAATAAAACTTTCGACCTCTAGGCCGGTAGACATTAATTTTACCGTATAAAATACGGATATGAAATCAACCACATATTGCCATTAAATGTTACGTTTGTTGTTTTAAGTAATACTTATATATATGCGTGTTTGTGTGCAAATATATATATATATATACGCAACAGGCAATCGGCAAATTGTCGTTATTTTATGTTTAATTTCGCGCATGCGCGTTGTTTGTATTTGATTGGTCCGACTGAATAATACAGCAGGGTTAGTTGGGCACTGTCCGTGAGAATAAGAGCACCATGACGAATTTCACTCCGATAGAAATTTGGAACCAGTATGCTGTACTGGTTGGCATTCACTCCAGAAGGTCAAATACGAATATTTCGGAGAGTTTCTCTATAAATTTGAGGACAGTGCACAGAATTCAAAGAGTTGTATAAGGCTAATGGCGATTACAGAGGTACGGCTGCTCGGAAAACTCACTCTGATTGTTCTGATATGCTAAAAATTCCCGAATTTGTTAGTGACGGCCTTAGACTCAACACTAAGAGATAAAAGTGGTAAATATATCTGTTAAAATGATATGCCAGTGTTATATTCATTCCTGCGTAACTTAACTGACAATTTATCCCACGCACCATACACAAAGAACGTTAAACATAAAATAAAATGTCTTTAATAAATAAATTGTCGGAATTTGTCCATTTCTTAATATATGACGTCATTTGTTTACATTTGATACGCCAGAGCAGTTATGAATGTACGAGATTCATGTAAGATTGAAGTTTATAAGCAGTAAATTCGACCTTGCCTACTGAACGCTCCTTTGTGACCGAGACGGTTAAGGCACGTCAGCGTAAATAACGGTTCCGTATAGGATGCAGGTTCGAATCCTGTCAAAGGACGAATATTTTCT
>CAHIKZ030004648.1:1645000-1792500 GCA_903632075.3 Acanthosepion pharaonis | reverse complement strand
TATAATGCAAATATTTCCCAGCCTCAGGAAAAAATATGGGTATTACTAAAAAATAACGTTCATATATATATATATATATATATAACAGAGGTTGTCTGTGTGTCGGTCTGTCTGTTTGATACCTTTTCACTCGAGATCCATCTGTATGTACCAAATTTGGTACATACAGTGTAGAGGAAATTTTCTTAGCGTAAAAAAGTCGATAATTTTAAAAAATCAATAATTGATACAGCTGATCAGAATCAATAAATTCAATTTTTTTCTCCGATTTCGTTCAAACTCAGCATGTATGTTACTAAAATCATGACGAGCTCAACGATACCTCACTTTTATTGCTATGCCACTGCGTTAGCAAAAACGAAAATAGATTTCAACACAAATCGATTTCAACATAAATTTTAAACTAAAAACACCTTTATTTTGCCAGCAATCTATTACAAACTTCACCCAGTTGCAGCCAATAATAAGTTGATTGTTTAACTGGAGTTTAACTTGATAATTGAATCCACCCATATTGTGAAAACCCGCGTAAATTGCAAAAAATGGCGACTTTTACTGGTTACTTTCTTATTTTTCGTTGATCTTTCAACCAATTTTCATCAAACTTAACAATTTCTTTATAAATGTTTCCTCTTTTACATCCTTAGCACACTGACAGATTAAATGTCAAAAACTCCAAAATAAATGTGATCTTAAATAGGTTTTCATGTTGCCAGTTTTACCCCTTCGTGTCCTCGGCTAACTTCGATTGAATAAATACAGACTACTTCTGTTATATCAGTAGCTGCATTAATTCAAAATGTGTTTTAATGAAATTACTTTACCATAATTGAAGAAGATGAATCAGTTACATCTAAACATGATGCTGTTTTTGCTCTATTCTAATTGAACTCTTTTTCTGATCGACCAGATAGGTATGGTTGCTATATATCTAGAAAACAGAAAATCCCCGTGTCTCTGTGTGTGTATTCTATTTATGCACGTTCACATTTCCTAATCGATTTCAATGAAATTGTACACACATCTTGCAACTTTACAAAACTATGTCAAGATCAAGTGTTCATTCTTCAGAATTCCAGGTTTAGCAGAAAAACAGATAAAACTGAAGGTGGGTACAACTTTTTACAAAAACCCCGGCAATGTTACACGCGAACTTTTTATTGGATGATCTGATATTCTTTGTACTTAATGCAAAACATAGCTCATGTTACGAGGTTTATGTAGTGGGCTTGATAGTTTTCCTGCGACAGTGACTTCACAATAAAACTGCAAGAACACCGAGTGTTTCGTACTACTTAAAGTAAAAAAAAAAAAAAAACTGAATAACTTCCTCAATTCTTATTCGATTTTTTTAAAAAATATCGAAAAAAATTTACCATCATGCACGCTTCCCCGTGTATAACGAAAAACCAGAAAAAAGTGTCTAAGAAACCCGTTATTCAGTCATAACATTCTGATTTTTCATTCTATGCTTTTTAAATTTGCTATGTAAATTACATGAAACACAAATTGAGTTGCGTGAATCTGCGTCCCAAATCGTCTTTTTCCATTTGGCCAATTGATACTTCATATGATTCCATTTTAAATTGGCATTCGAACAACCTTTGATGCAAAGATTATTAGAGAAGTATTATTGAAGCGTTAAAAAGGGATAAAATATGTCCGAAGAACCTTAGATTAATCGCAGCTTTACAGTAAACGTGCGAAGAAGGAGGGCGCGTTCATGCGTTTACACCTGCAGTTGAATCAATCTCTAAAGGTTAATCACTGTTTTTGTTTGATTATTAGATTTGTGAACAATGCCATACTGTTTGAAAGTGATTACGGCCATAGAAAATTTACTGAATATCTAAAACATTGAAACAATTCAACCCCGAGCAACGACCATACAAGAAATATTTATCGATGCAATTCTTTTGTTAAGAACAGTCAAACACTTGCGAAGGACATACAGTAAAGAAAATATGAGGTGAGGGGTAGTAGCTTAGTATACCAACGGATGATGCATGCAAGCAAAGACGCAGGTTGACATTTCTAGACAGGAGGGTGCGGTTATACAATTACCGATATGTACACCCGGGAAACGCCAGGTACCTCGACTATATATATATGTATATGATAAAATTTTTCGAGTATTCAGGCCGGGAGACGTAGTTGGATAAAAAATACCGTTTAATTAAAAATACAAAATGAATTAAAAAAAAAATTTAAAAAATATCACTCACTCACTCACACTCACACTCACACTCACACACACACACACACACAATGTTGATTATATGCTGTTCATATTTTGTGAGCGTCTGGATCAATATGTCCGTAGCATGTTACAGTTGTTTCTGGGATTCCTATCTGATATTTCCACTTATCTGTGTGACCTAAGGTTAAGTGTTGGATTAAGGGCCTTGAAAAGGAAGGCGATAATGATGGTGTAGAAAATTCCTTTTGTTTTTCAGAATTATAAAATTGTTGAGAGGGAAAAAAGTTATCTCCCTTTGACGAACTCTTTAAAAAGCTAAAAATAGATATATATAGATAGTTAAGTGAACTGCCCGGGGGGATCGTTAGGCGCGAAAGTCAAACATCCTCTTTGGTTCCTGCCATTCAGACTAGAAAGAAAGACGTATTAATTCAGGCTCGTGACAATCAACATAAGATAAGTACTAAAGATTACCTTTTTTTTCCAGATATCAAATCTTACAAAAACACATACACACATTGTATGAACATTTCAGATATAAATATATATATAAATATTTAAGTTCTTTTATATGAAGACTTTTGTGGTTATTTTGGACATTATTTATATGCTTATATTGTATAGCTATTCGCTTTGTTAATGAAACCAATAGCACATTTTCTCGCACAACAAAATATATTAACGATTTTTTTGCGTATATATCGTAACAAATCTTGTTGCTTATTCTTGGAAATTTGATAAAATAATTTTATTGCCATTAAATAAATTAATTCTTTTATACGAATACCGACTATTAAACAATATGTTTTTGCTGAATCACGCATTTTCCTGTCATTTATTGCATACTGTTATTATTATTATTATTATTATTTAAATATATTATGCTGTTATCTACAAAACAACTGAAACAACGGCACATATCGACAGGTGTGTTTATTTAACTAAGTGAAATCTTAATAAGTCATCTTGCATTTACTGAAGGCTGCGACACAAGAAGATAACACTTATCTAAATATAAAAAAAATGTCCAAATATTTCAGGGGAATTATTTAAATATTTACTAATTTAATAATGTTTGCCAAATTTTAATTTTTATATTTATATCTTCTATCTCCTTGCTACATGTTTTTTGTAAGTACCAAAATTGAATTCTATGATCTAATGCACTTTTTAGATGTTTTTATGACGCAATTATTCTCCATCTATTTTCGAGTTGTATGTATCATTTTATAAATAAAATTCATACGTTAATATGTTCATATTTTTCATATTTTCATACGATTATTATGTTTCAAATGAAAAAAAGAAAACAGTAAATAAATTTACAAGTAATATCGATATTGAAGTTTTTCTTTTCGTTTGTTGTGTGGTAATATATTTGCTTATAAACTTAGTGAGAAGAAAAAGAAAAACACAAGTAGTGTTGATGGTGAATGTATTTGCAAAGATGGAGAAGAAAAACAAAAAGGAAAAAAGAGCAGAGAGAGAAAAGACAAGAACGTGAATAGATAAATAAGAGTAAAAACAAACATGCATAGATTCTGAAGCGGTAATAAGATAATATGAAAAACTACCGATGGTGAATGGGATATAATAAACTAGTAATCTTAGTAGGTGGAAGAATAGGAACGATTTTTACTGACTGTAATGATTGAAATTATGCTATCCATGATAGTAAAAAGAATAAACGTCATATAATATTTGTTACCAAAAACGCTACTTGAGAATAATTTCTACCGTTTATTATTATTATTATTGTAATATTTCGATTTCTGCTTTGGTCACACTACTTACCAAGCCTTCGGAAGACCTAAGGCAGGTAGTAGTTGTCATGGCTACATTACCCGATCTGTTTTTTTTTCTAACACCCATAAAATTACATAGACAAAGTTCTTATTTTTTTTTGTATTTCTCTTAAGATGAGATTTCCAGGGATTTTGAGTTTTTGTATTCCTGTGGCACCATTTACCAAGGCAAAAAAGAAAAGAAAGGAAAGAGAGGAAGGGAAGAAAGGAAAAGAGAGGCGAGACCCAAACGTGGATGATAAGTAGGACACCCACGACTAAGAGACAATGGATAAAGGATATTTTGATAAGTAGCAAATGGCAAAAACTGTCATTAAAATGGCAGAAAAATTCTAAGTGGATAAAGGAATCGTTGTGTTCTGGCGACGAGCTGTGTTATCGGGGATACATAAACAAACCGCTAATGCGGGAAAACATCTGATTAAGCAAACCACAGACCGACTAGCCAAAGAAAAATCCAATTGAAAATGTTATTTTGATAATTGACAAAAACAGGTGAACTACAGGGCTTTGGATAGATATGAAAAATTAATTGTGTCAAAGCCGCACACGAGGTGGCGACTGACCGTTTTTCTTTTGACAAGACATCTTTAGCTGCGATAATAAAACTATGTTATCAGAAATGTGCACCAAAGAATGAATGGAACCATGGAAATGTTTTTTTTCGAGGCGACGGACGATTGTGTTGTGTCAAATAGACCACCCATTCTGATAATTAGCGATAATCTGACTGACGAAGTCCAGGTGAGAACAAGAGTTATGACCACCACCGATCACATTGTTCTATTTGCGGCAAGAGAAAATGAGAACTGCGATTAAAAGAAAGAAAAGGAAAAGAAAAACATAATTTTTTTAAGCAAGATATTTTTTTTCCCTGAAACAAAACCGGCTGGACATCATTGGCCGAGTGGTGATCACGTGACGCAAGGAGGAAGCTGTCACCGCCCATTTAGAGGATGGGTATGAGAGGTCGCCACGAGGAAGTGGAGAGGACAGCCGACACCCCCCTGAAGCATGGTGAGAAGGTGGGAGTAAGAGAAGACTCCCCCAAAAATGGAAAGAACTTGAAAGTTCCTAACCAAAAATAAAAGAAGTGGATAGGTATTTAAAATTATCGAGGAAACCCCCGGCGCCGACAAACCCACCCCGGTTTTTGTCGGCGTCCATATACGCGAAGTCGCAGCGAGCGAAAATCAGTTCCAGAGTTGAGTTTCAGCAGAGAGTTCCAGAGTTGAGTTCGGGAGAGACAGTTCCCATAGTCAGTCTCCAGTGCTCAGTTGAATCAAGCCTCGCATCGGCTGACCAAGATTCGCGCAATTTCCGGACTCATCTTCAATCCAAGAACAATTATTTTGAAGAGCGACTTAGATCCAGACCACCAAAATAAGTTTTTTTCGACTTTCGCCCGAAGACACACCAAAAAAAAAAAAACAATTTCTTAAAGAGCAAACAACTTGAAGTGTTAAAACTCGCCTAACGGAAAACAACGTGTCACAATCCATAGAACGGGTCGGGAGATAGACGCAGTCCTATGTATCCAACAACTAGACATAAAGTTTGTTATCCTTTTCTTTGATACCTTGAACTTTTGAGTTTTCATTTTATTTTCTTTTATGCATATTTGTGTGCTATCACTCCCGTTGAACTTAGTTTGCATTACGGCCCCGACTACTGATTGATCTCGTCTGTCTAAGATCAATTCACAACGTGGGTAGGCAGACTGGAGATCAATGCAGTTACCTTGGTAACCAGGCGTTGGAAGCGAGTTGGGAACGATGAGGCTGATATCAAATCTAACCAGATTCCCACCCGAATCACCAAAAGGTTAGAACGTCACATTTGGGTGCCGCGACCTATACCAAGCCAGTTGGTCGTCACAGGACGAGACAACACGACTGACGCGACAGGCGGACGTCACGTTTGGAGCGGCGACACCCGAACGAAGCAGCGAGGAGCGAGCGAAGGCTGTGTTCAGGGACGTCACATTCCTTTTGTTATCATTCCAAGCACACCTTATATAACTGGTACTATTTTTGTTTTCAATTTCCACATTTTTCTATTTTGATTTCCAGGTCTTCATACTTCGATAGTTTTTCAAATTTCTTGGTTTTATGTCCGCTGGGCAAGCCATATCAATTAGTAGGTAAGTTTTTTTCTTCACTGCTTTTGACATGTATATCCGGCCTATTTGCTACAATCTTCCTGTCTCTAAAGACAGTGTAGTCCCATAGAATTGTGATGCCTTCTATTTCTATAACTGGTTATGGGTGATGTTCATACCAGTGTTTATTAACATCTTTTTCAGTGTTTGCACATTACCAATTGTCAGTATTGCCCTACGCTCTCGTGACGATTTTACATTCATGTTAACTTTATCAATATCGGCTTTATTAGCACGTTTTGGATATTGGTCATGCAGAGGCTTTTCTTGGCAGCGTAGTTTCATCTGTTCAAGATCTTTATCCTTGGCTTTCTTTTTCATAATTTTTTACTGTAACAGTTGGTTCTTGATTCTCTGTTTCAACTTTCTGCAGAATCTAATAAATGTAAATTTCATTTGTTTTTACAACCTTCTTTCAGGATTGAATTCGTGTTGTTTCACTAATTATATCATCCAGTCATTTGTTGATTCTATTTATATTAGTAAACCAAAAATTGTCTTGTATGACAATTCCAGCTGAATAAGAGCTCTTCTACCTTTTTACGGGGTATGTATAGACGGTCTATATCAGACTATGGATGATGCATATTATGCTTAAAAAGAAGCTTGCTTGTCTTAGAATACATTCCTTTGATATTATTTAAAGTCCAATTCAAGATGTAACTATATTGAACCACTGGGATGGCAAGTCTATTAATGGCCATAATTCTGATCTGAGAATCCATTTCAGTTCTTAATAACTGTCGCACCCTTCTACAGAATTTTCCCCGCCATTTCTTTCATTTTGATAGTGAATCCCTTCATTCTCATTTACACCGAGGTACTTATAAGCTTCTTCTTGCTATAAATCTCTGATTGTTACCCCAGGGTCTAAGCTAATAGAAGAGGTTTGTTGTAGTGATCCTCGTAAAATTGTGGCTTCAGCACATTTATCTAAATCGAATTCTGTCAACGTCATCACTGAAACAGTTTACTGTCTTCAGGAAACCTTCCAGCTCACTGTCATTCCTAGCATACAACTGTAAGTCATTTATGTAAAATAAATAGGTCATTTTCTTTTCACCAGACTTGCACCATTTTCGTTCAAGTGGTAGTATGTAATTTTTTTCTAAGAAAGAATATATCTGTTTGGTTAGAAAAGATGTTGACGGTTTGTAAGTAGTGAGAAGACATGTAATTGGTCTGTACTTTTGGGGACATTTGCGTTACCATTCTTAGGTAGAAGGAAAATAATTCCTTGGTTACTCATGCCAGAATTTTAGTAGGATCGTTGACCAGTCCTTTTGCTAGTTTTGTTGTGTGGTGTATTTAGATAATAGAGCTAAAAGTAACAAATTTTATCCATACCTGGGGATTTCCATTTTTGTGCTTTTTTCAGTGCACATTCAGCATCGTATTCTGATTCACCCCATGTTTCTTCTGGTTTATTTTTCATCCGTTCTACCTCTTGTGGTTGTCACTTCATTTTCTGTTTGCCTATTTCTCGGTAAATTTTTTCGCATCGGTTTGAAAGATCTTCTTCTGTCTGTAGAATCTTGGTCGTTTTTCATAGCGTCTGCTTCTTTGAGCCATTAGTTGTATTGTTTGCTTTATTTTTCCTTAGCTGATAACACTTCATTTTCATTCCTAATTTTGTATTTTCTTTTCACTTTTCTGCCTTTTCTGATCTTTACATTTATTCCTCTTGCCCGTTCATAGAGTACTGATAATTCACTTCTAAGTTGTTCAATTTTTTCTGTAATTGTCTTTTCCGTGGCTAATCTTTATGTCTGTGAGACTGAATTTTTTACTTTGATATTTAATTTTTTAGTTGCTTCTATTGCTGATGCATATATTACTTCGATGAGACATAAGTGTGCCTAATTCACCCAGGATTTATTTGAGTGCTGCATTGTAGAGTTTTAAGGTTCTGCTTTGTTGGTTGTAATTTTTGGAGTTGTTCTCCTTCCTCCATTTCAATATTTTGTGTCTGCATTATAGTTCTCGTGATTTCTTCCTTGGATTCTTGTACATTATTTTTGTTTTCCGCAAAATAATTCTGTTCAATGTGCTTTGGATTCGTTTTATTGCAAGCTTGTGAGTGACTATGATCACGCTTTTCCAACTCTTCTAAATTTTTAGCATTATCTTCACAGTAATTGGTGTGTATCTCATTTTCTTTATTATGATCTGTGGTTTGTGTGATGTCAGTACATTTAATGCCCATTTCTAGTTCCCTTTCATATTCTGTTGATTCACCTATTCTGGATGCAGTTCTTTTATGTCAGCATCTGTCAGTCTGTTATATTTCATGATATGCCTTCTTACATTGGCTAGTTTTTTAGCCAATGTACTTTCTAATTGCTTGTCCAAAATCTTCTCGACACATTTCATGATTGGCGAATGATGCTTTTCTGGGGTTTGTGCAATGCTTCCTAGAATGCAGTCATAACGAGTTTCTACTCCTCACGAAACTATTTTACATTTTTTTTCTTTAAATGAATGGTTGTGGATCCAGTTTGAGAATTTACAGGGCCATCATTGGGATCATTCCGGTTGTGGGTATCTGAAGATTCATTATTTTTGTAGGAGTCTGTTCCTATAGTAGATTTTTCGACGCAAAGTAGGTTTCCTCTTGAGGGGCGGGCTCCCTGTTTATCCACTGGAAGAGCCACACTGGACTTTTTATTTTGACTTTTAGTTATTATACTGTTCTTACGAATGACACACGGGTCCAAAAGGTTCACCCAAAGTCTCCCGGAACATTGGGGACAGTCTTTTACAGACAGGGTTCCGAAGCCTGTAGGGGATCTTTCCTGAACTCGTAACGCAGCAGCCATTGATTCCTCGGCAGGATTAACACCTTGAGTTGCAGATTGTTGTTCGGAGTTTTCTTTCTCGTTTTTAAGGTGAAAAAACAAAAACAAAACAAAAATCGAATTGACTATACTAAGTTTTAACTTAGTATAAATCACAATAACCACTACCAGATGAAAATGAGATGGACATACATTGGAGGCCATCAAGAAAAATGTATAGGTAATCAGCCAATACGATCCCTACTCATATGCACACACACATACACACGTACACACACATACACACATATCTATATTTATTATGTATTGTTACATTAAAACATGAAAATATCCACTACAAAATTGTACATTTTGTTTCAACGTTAAATCAACTTTTCTTCAGGTGGCAAGCAATGATGGCACTAAACGATTTTATTCAGAATTACGATTAATAAAACACTGTTTTACTCACCGTATTTAGAAAAAAAATCCATAAAAGGTAAAAAGGATTTATATAAAAAGAAAGGAAAGAAGATGAGGAATTAATTAAAAGGAAAGAGGAAAGGGAAAGAGAAAGAAAAAGATGAGAAAAAGAAAAATGTCAGGAGAAAACGTATGGAAATTAACGGTATTAGCATAGACGAGACAAAAAGGGGAGACAGTAGAAATAGACAAGTATTCAAAATTATTCTGATTCGAAAGAAGAGGAAAGTGAAGGAGATAAGAGGTAGAAAGATGAACAAAAACGGGGAGAAAGGCAAAGGAAATAGAGAAGCAACGGATTTAACAAATGAAATTCCGTTGAATCAAAGAATTCAAATTTAAAATGTAACGCGACGTGGATGGATAGAACGTAGCAACAGGTTATATTTACAATTTTGTTGCAGTTGTATATAAAGTCATATATTCAAAAAATTATTCCCAGAATGCTAAAGAGGACACTTTAAGAAGTAATACAATATTTAACAAAACCAACTTTACAATATAAATTAAAATACCAAATAAATTTATATTATTATATTAATTATAAAGCATTATTAAAGAGGTCAGGGAAAATTATTAAAATAGAATAACGAATAAATAATAAAAATAAAAATAAAATTAAAAATAAATATAAAATATAAAATAGATATAAATTAGAAATAAAAGTTAAACTAAAGTAAAGATTAAAATTGAATTTAAAGTAAATTACAATGTAATATATAATTCGAGGCTAATCTTACTACTAGTAAATATTAACTAGTTTAATGCCTAAAACCCGGGCTAAATTAACGATAATAACAATGCAATGTTTATAAATGTAATAAGCATAAGAAGATTGGTTCTAAGGTTAAGAACTTTTTTTTAGCAAGATTGTAAGGTTAATTCCTTTATGTGTTTACAACTTATCGCAGTTTCGTATCTTTGATACAGCAAAATGTCACTATGTGAGAATTTAATTATTTCCTTTTTCTCTGTAGGCAGAGAAAACATGGTTCATTTAAAGACCTTGAGATTCTAGTTGTTGTAGAATTTTCCATTTAACTTTAGGTGTTTTATTTTCGTCTTTCAATTTCCAAAAATATTTAGAAAGTGAAGTCATATTTCATTGACCTGTTGAAAGGATGAAAGATCGTTATAAAAAAAACATTTTTTAGATTCCTTCATTTTACTTTCAATGTAAAAATGTTCGGAAATCCTGGGATTTCCAACTGACGTAATAAAACACCTATATACTCGAGATTTTGTTAAACACTTGTTAGATAACAGATATTGGTTGGGGTTTCTACTATTGCATAGGTTATTTATAGGTGACACATTACGATCACCATTAGTATTACGGTTATTATTATTATTATTATATAATTTCAACATTTTAGTGTTATGTGATTTAATTATATTCTCTAAATTATTAGTACAACTATAACTAAGTTTTAGAGTGTTTCGATTGAAAATGTTTCGTAAAGAAGTCTTTTTAGGAAAATAACTAGCAATTAATTTTAAAAATTTATGTCCTAGTTTAGTCTGAACTAATTGATTGTATGGAGGAGTATACCATATAATCTTACTGTTTCTGTTTTCTCTTTTTCGAACAATCATAATTTTCTATAAATCAAATTTCAGATTTAAATCCACTATTCCTAAGAATTTTATCATAGACTGTTTTATGTTTTTCAAATATTTTTTGCTAGAAGAGTGCTGATTTATTCGCCCTTATAATGATGATGGAATATGTTGGATTACAGACGGTGGGTGGTTGAAACTAGGGGGGATATACATTGGGTTAGCATTATTTTCAGTTTGAAAATTATTCGTAACCAAATTTAACGTAACATCTAATAAATCAATTTGTTTAATATTAGCATTGATAACTTCATTTTAAAAGCACTATGTATTAATTTTCTAAGTTTATCAATCTTAATTCTAGTATATTTATTTATAGTCATGAGATCATCGTCTCTATAAAGCGCTATATTGTTCGAATTAATTTCTTCAAATGCTGTGAGGTTGTACAGAAGAAACAGCTCAACTAAGTCTGAAGACTCTGCGAAATCCAAAGATTCCATAGATATATCAAAATTATCGGCTGAATTCTTAATCCACTGTTCGTACAATTTTGTAGTTGATATATACATGTTTTAATTATTTCTAAATGTTCTAAATATTAACTGCTCTACTTCTTTATTCAACCCTGTTTTAAATTAATGTTTTGAACGTTGAAACTTTATTCTTCGTTCTGATATATATATATATATATATATATATATATATATATATCGACAAAAGTACACTATGCTTAGATAAAAAGCGCAATTCAGTTACGGAAACTTCGGCTGTATGTGTGGAAAAATTAAAAAGTAAAGATAAAAAACATTTAAAATTAAGAAGAAAAGAAAAATACTTAAAGGAGAAAATGAAGTCAAGCAGACTTAAAACACAATTTAAAAAAAAAAAATTAAAAAGCTTACATATTGAAATGCGAACACATTGTGGCGTCGGCCAGAGGCTAAAATGTTCGACTTGTCGACGCCAATAAGAGCGATAATAATCAAACTTTATAGAGTAGATCCCACCCCCACCCGGCACTACAAGTTAGTGTAAGGGTCACTAAGAATTTATTAATATAAAATAAATACAATAGATTTTGCATCTGGGGTCATTTCTTGCCCTCATCATAATATAAAAAGTAAGATTCTCACTCAAAAGTTCGTCAAAACACACACACACAGATATATATATATATATATATATATATATATATATATATATATATATATATATATATAGAGAGAGAGAGAGAGAGAGAGAGAGAGACACAGACACATCGAAAAAGTTGAAAAGCGCATTGCAGTTAGAGAAACTTCTACTGGAAATGTGGAAATTCTTTTTAAAAAAAAATACATAAGGATATAAAAAAGGGGTATCATTTCAAAACTCAAATCTTCTCCAGTAACGAATCACGATTGCACCCTTGACGAAGTTCCTTACTTTGAGCGTCGATTGGATCGTAAGTTCATTCCAACGTAAACGAAAACTTCTATAGACAATACATTTCTAAAAAAAATGTATTCATAAAATTTCAAATCGTTTACACCGTCTTATGGAGGATAACTTATTTTCTACTTCTACTGGCAAATGTTACAGTCGTTCAAACTTTTACAATTAGGACGCGTCCAACAGAGTCAAATACCATTATTTCCTCCGTATTTCAAAAGTTAGTAAGAAGATCTATTCAGACACGTGAGTAATCACTTCAACCTTTTAATTTTAATCTCTTCAAGTCAAAGATTATCATCATCTAAAATGTTCTATTCTACATATATCTACCATCATAACATCATAACATATAAACATATCCAAATTTAAGCCAGAAGATCATAATTAAATTTAATGAATTTCTAATGGTAAAGGTAACATTAATGGTAAAAGAAAAATTAATGGTAATAGGAAAATATATGGTAATGGCAAAATTAACCGTTCCCATAAAAGAAACAGCATTACTGTCGGTTGAAATTAATAACAATGTATTTCATAAACAGTTGCTCAGGAAAATTGAATTCTTAATTCCACTGTTATCGCCATTTTTAATATTGGTGGGAGTCTCCATTCCAAGCTTTATATTTTTGTAATATGTAAAGTTAAAATCTTGATTATAACATTATTTTCTCTTCTGCTGTGCTGCCCTTTTTATTTGTTGTCACCGTTGCAAGTTTAATGTGGTTTCAGTTATTTAGTAAGGCTTTTATTTGCGATTTTTGTAGTGTCAGTCTACAGGGTCTGATGAAGGATTGTATTTTTAAGATTTGAAGGATTCATTTGGTTGAAGACATTTTTAATCACTGACCTAAGAAAATGGCAGTATACAGATTATAGTTTGAACATTTCTGAAGGAGTTGGATGCCATATATGACATCCACATGAGTATCTCGATCTAATGAGGTTGTTTAATTATATGGCTCAGGTTTTCAGGTTAATTTTGTAACATTTAACGGTGTAAAACAAAAATCAAAATCAAAACAAAAACCTTTGTGCAACTTTATCTTGTTCGATTTCCTTTCCAGATACTTTGAATTTATTTAAACTGATTCGTAAATAAAGGAACTATTTAGAATTTATTAACGTCATATACTGACTTTTATGATTGTCTCAGTCTATGTACCATTCTTATTCTGATTCCAGTTAAAGATTATATTAAAAATATACCAATTAGTGGATGTTTTTTTTATATAGACCAGCTGTTGAGGTTCGAACAGCTAAGTCTACGAGAGTAGCATCGGTAAGCATAACCTAAGCAGAGGCGCCCCCAGTTTATGGATATAAGAGTCTCGGGGAACTATACAATAAAAATCATCTAGGTGCCGTATCCTTTCAGGACGTGGGCGATCATGGCTCTGCACAACGTACTATTTCCTGTAACTTTAAACAACGTTTGTCTCTCTAAGTCCGTTCCGCCACCCATTCACACAGGTTCATCTGATAGTTTTTCCCATTACTTTCTTCTACCGTAATTGCTTTCGATACGCCCCGTGAGTGTTAAATTTTTCAAACACTCCTTCCTTATATGTTCAAAACATGTTCAGCTGTCTCGTCCTGATTTTGAGTATAAGCGTTTTTTGTTTCCATTTTCCTTAATACTTCGTTGCTTACGCGTTTCATCCATGGAATTCTTAGCATCCTTCTGTAGCGTCCAGTTTTTACTTCAGTTGTGAGGAGATTGTCCAGCATTCACTAACATACGAGAGCATTGATATTAAATAGAAAGACAACACTCTTTTCTTTTTTCTATTTCTTGATACTTTGGTTATCTTTTTGACTGGGCATCATTCCATATAGCGCTCGTGATATTTACATATGTTTGAGTTTTATATATGGTTTTCTCACTCCATAGATGTGCGAATATTCAGTGTCGATATGTATCTCGAATGCCTAAATATATTTATGAACTCAGTACACACACGAGAAATCTCAAGGAATTTAATTAAAAGATTATATGATGAAAAATGATTCTTTTATAAAACAATACGCTCAGTGCACCAGTTGTTCACTGTAATTAGTCTGAGCATAATTTTGATTTAAAAAATTACTTTAATTAAAAGAGAATTAAATTTATTAAGACGAAAATTATAGAAAGTGCTTTAATTGCTAAATCATCCACAGTAAATTTACGTCCAGGTTCTTAAAACATTTTACGTTTCTTAGTAAAATTTCTATTATCATAATGTTGGATATTTCATAGCAAAAGTGATAAAAACGTAAACGAAAAGACACTAAATGAAATCGGCGTGTCTATCTGCCCAAACACGTATTTAGAAAAAATAAATTATATTTATTTATATTTCTGAATTCCATCAGAACATGATACACACAATTACCAAGTAATCACTATCTTATACAATAACCTGTTGACAAACATGATCCATCGACTCATGAGGTGCCGTGTACGTAGTAATTCGCCTCTTTGCTCAAAAGAGCAGGAAAAGTGACGATAATACTGTTGCTTAGAAAAAAAAGGGATTTTTTTTCTCAAGAAGGCGGGCTCTCTATCTAAAAAAGACAAAATAGTTTTAAGCTGTGGGATTTCATTTTCTTGCGATTACAAAAAAAAAAAACAAAACAAAACCGAATATTATACAAATCTTGATATTTCGCTCTTGTTTGTGCCTAATTCATATATCGTGAGACGACGGAAATTTTCTGTGAAAAAATTCAATTGTTCATATATCTCGTGCATAATGCGGACACAGCTTCTGAGCAAAACTTGTAGACCTACAATATTGTACATATTTTATAGTAAATAAATGGTTTAATTCTTTTTTGGTATAAATGGTAAAAAAAACCACGTGAAATAACAGATACGATGATTTAGATACCGTACATTTGTTTTTGATCACGCTTGACTATGTCAGCCCCTGCACCTGCCTACTACGTAGCCATAGTCTCTAATGAAGAGCAAAATCTAAATCACTATTGGGATTTTCTAAGAGTATCTGAGACGGTATGGATGAAACTCATTATTAATTCTTAATTGATCAAGCAAGACAAGCTAGTTAACCACTAAATCGGAAAGCCCAAACCTCACCTATTATTTACGCCACTTAAAATCAACAAATCCCTTATATAAATGAAGAATTAATGGATTTGTCCAATCTCAAATTTGCATTCATCTCTGTTTTGCAAGTATCTACATCGCCTTTCTAATGACAACCTTTTTGCCAAGATTACCATAATGCAGGGTGTCTCACGAGTACATACTTCGGGTTAGGATAATTCAAATCATTCTAAGTAAAGTGTATTCTATACACATATTATGTTTTCTTTACTTTATTTTCTAGAGACTGGGGGGGGGGTTTAAATGCGCTAGGCTTAGAATGGATGCTAAACGAGCATACCTGTACCGTTAAGGTTAGCCTAAATGTATCGTAAGAATGGAGACCTACCAAAAGGGTTACCGTCAGCGAAAGCGAATGAATTTTAACCCCTTCAGAAAAAATGACTAGTGGATAGTGCAATCGGTCAGAAAAAATGAATGATTTTTAATCTATTCAAAAAAAGTACCTGTTTATAGCGCGGTCCCTATATTTTGTTTAAAAACTGATCATAAAACCTCCATTCTACTCGATAATATACAGTAATTCATGCGTTGTACGACAGCTTCAATTTTCTTGATAATAACATCATTTGATTTGAAAACTTTTAGAGAACCAATATTATATATCTCAAGGTTTATTTAAGGATACGCTTAAAATCGTGTCATTGATAACTATTCTCTTTACAGATACTGCACATAATATGAAAGTTGATTGGTCAGTTTTCCGTATTTTTAATTACTTATGCTGCATATTTCTTTAAGCCAAGTCCATAACGTTTAATCTTATGGTATTTCTGTTTATTGATGTGCTTGCGGATAGTGTAAGGATTATCGGCGCATAAAGTGAATTCGGTGTACCAGGTTCACTTCTAAATTCTTAACCGGGCCAACGAGGAATGGGTGCCGTCAGGTTATCTTACACAATACACAACACTGCTGTTATTCTTACACTACATGTAATGCCGTTACCACCTTAATCAGTCAAGTGACTCGTGACGTGACGATTTCTGTTTATCTTCTGAACATGTCACGTATTTATCTTGGCTTATTTTTTTTAACTCTGTAGTTGGTATTCTTGATTTCGAGTTATTGTTAGCGTTCTTTCATTAATTCCATCATAGCATAATACTGCCGAACTTTCTATCGCATAATATATATATATATATATATATATATATATATATATATATATATATATATGTTCTTCACGACTAATGGTTCCTCATCATCCACTTTTCCCCAGTTTTATTATCGTCTGTCTGTGCCATGTTCGAGATATCACGTTCGGAAAAGCATCATTAGGCTTCCATTCTGTTTATCTCGTGCCTCAATTTTGTCTTCAGCCCATTTTAAAAATGGCATCAAATCAGGAATGTCATCCATTAATTAATTACTCTGACTGAATTCTAACTGCTAATTTGCGTCAGCAAGATTACGTTAAGACTTATAAAACTTTAACTTTTGAGTTTTCTCTTCGTTTTTACAAGGAAAAGCTGAGTGAATTTACAAAACAAATATTTATTTTCTAACTTAAATTCTTTTCTCGTCATCCCCTTAATTCTGGGTTAAATATTCTTCCCATAATTGATACCATTATACACTGAAATTTGCTGATAATAATTTAGATACTTAACTGTTAGGCTATGTATTTCTTTTAAAGATTTCATTCCAAGCAAGTCAATAAAAACATTAAGATGCAAGGGGTCACTGAGTGTTAGAGAATATGAGAAAATCTACTATTGAGAAGCGAAGAAAAAAAAAATATTAAAAAGAGAGAAGATAACGATTGACATTGCATTTAAATTGTTGAAGCTGACTGGGAAGTAAGTAACCAAAAGAGATTTTCACAAGTGAGAAGTGCGAAAGAAGATACTTTTTTTATTGATTCGTACTCGATAAATATGTGAACACACACATACATGCAGAAAATGGTATATGTATTTTGTTTGTTACTTCGTTTATATATATATATATATATATATATATATATATATATATATATATATATATATATATATAAAAAACAGCATAGAATTCATAGACAACAATTTGTTGTTTTTATAAAACTGTAGTGCGTAGATTTTAGGCTACAGGTTTATTGATTCTGTCTCAATAAACATGCACATACTTGCTGAACTATATATATATATATATATATATATATATATATATATATATATATATATATATATATATCTTTAGGTTTCTACTTCTTTTATATATACATGAGCCGTTTTAAGCTTCGTATATTTGCTTTAATTTCGGGAGAAAATAAAGACAAAATCTGTCCAACATTTGGATATTTTTTATTATGATGTTCCATGATCTAAGCTCACATGAGCCATTATCAGACTGATAGTATGGACATTTCAGCAAAGACATTCGCCATCAAAGATGATGTTTTTATGCTTACATAAAAGTTGCTATGCAAAGATAACGGTCGCGGAATAGCATAGGCAGGTCGTAAATTCGTGATCCGGTTCTATGTTGGACAGTTTCGTTCTGTCATATTTCACAATATATATTTGAGAAAATATACATATATTTTAATATATATATATATATATATATATATATATATATATATATATATATATATATATATATATATATGGAAATCTCAAAGAACATTTCTGCCTCAGAAAGTCAGACGGATTACAGCAATCAAGCATCTGATGTACTGAAGGCTACTGTTTTACTTCAGCCAGGACGGAAATCACACTGATATTCGGATAGGTTCTTCTCGGAAATATTGGAAAACATGCGATTCAGGATTACGTGCGCAAAGATCTTGCCATCAATAGATAGGAGCGCTCTGCATCGATAATTGCAATAGTCAGATTTACACCCCTTGTTTTTGTGGAGGGAAAATAGTGTGACATATCCCGTGGCAGTTCCTCTTCCTGCCATATACTGCTTAGGATGTGGTAGAATGTGTTAAGTGCCACTGGTCTTGCATTCTTATAGATTCATGCAGGGATTCCGCCCTTACCAGGATTCTTTCCTTGATCAGTATGCTTGATGGCATTGTGGAGTGAGGTTGAAGCTGTCTAGTGGTCTCTAAGGGATCTGGTCCAGAGCCTCGTTGCTGACAGTGGAGGATCTGTAGGACGAGTACTGAAGTATTTACCACATTTTCCATTATTGTTCGTTCTCTGCGTTGAGAGGAGAGGGATAATGATTGATCGGGATGGTCCGTATACTGGCTTGATAGCGCTGAAGAACTTCGTCGAATCCTTAGTATCAGCATATAAATGGACTGCATCTGACATCTTCTTCCACCACACGTCCAGTATGCGGCGGTGGGTGGCTTGGGCACGACGTTGCAGGTACTTGAAGCGGTCTCACTTTGAGGTGGAGGAAATGCCATTCTGCCAGACAATGAACAATTTCTGAGTCTCATCCAGCAGTTGGATGATAATCAAACCAGTTCTAGTTCAATCTCTTCTTTGGACAAATTTTCGAAAGTCGGACTTCCATTGAGTGGTCCATGAGTGGTCAGCTTTTCATCCAGGCTGTTCACAAAAAGGTCTCCGTGACAAAATTGTGTCTCTTCTGATGAATGGTGATGAAGAGCTAACCTGAAAAGACGGAGGTCGGTCCAGCATTCTGCTCCTCGTATGGCCGTAGTAATCCTGATGTCTCTAGTAAGTAACACTGCTTGGATCTCGGATTCAACCAAGTTGATTTGTACTTGTGAGCATACCAAAAGAAGCCATTGGAGTTGCTGTTGCCTGTACCAATGTGGTCTTAGCACACCCTTTCAGTTAGTGTAGGAGCCGTATTTCAGGTTGAAATCGCCCATCAGTATGATCGTATCTCTAGTGGATACAGCCTTCACAATGTTTTTCAGGTGCTCATAGAAGCTTTTCCTTCATTTCATTACTGTTCATTAGTTCGGGGGCACATGCTTCGATGGGATTAATACGCCGGGAGGCATTCAGTTGGAAGCGGAGCTCATTGAATATAGTAAGAAGGCTTGTCGTGATGACTTGATTACTAGTCCTGGATGTTCTAGTGATGATTTGATCGCCTTTTATCTTTGCTTTGACTTTTCAGAAGAAAGGGTAACCGCCTCTAGTCACAGATCCTTCATCTGTTATTATAGTTTCACTGAGTTCAACAATATCGATGCTGTGGCATAACAGTTCTTTTGCGATGAGAGATGTTCTCATCTCAGCATTTGTTGAGCTATCTCTGTCCAGAAGTGTTCGGATGTTCCACGCGGTGAAGATCAGCATTTTGCTTTCCTTTGTGTTTCGTCCAGTAAGCTGACCTGTAATGGGACAAGCAATATTTGATGCATCTTTTCTAGTCTCTTCCCTCACGTGAGGGTGAGTACTGCTAACCAAAACAGGGCTGCTTGTCATCTGGGAAATGACGAACTTATGTTAGAAAGAAATAGAGCGGCTCTTATCCAGGCTGCCTAAGTGCTGGGTTGAAACTACAACCCCCGCCTCTTTCTTCACCCCTTAACCACTGCCGTAGAGCTTTGATGTTAGCGAATTACAAAGGAAGCGTTGAGGTGTTCAGAAAGTTTTATATGCAGATTTGTGTGTGAGTTTATTTGTAATGGGAGGGTCGCTGAACATGGGCAATCCAACTCTTTCGGCCTAGGAAGTCGATTTACAGCGGTACGACGAATCTTCGCGGCTATAGATTTGTTCAGATGACCACGCCACCTTCCGTGTCTTGGGGCCGCCTCTGTGACCACTGGATCAAATGATCTCTTCCACCCAGTCCACCGCATGCTACCCGATACAAGACTCGTCGAATACACTCACCAGGGTTGGTCGACTTTCAGCAGCTGTTATCCAGCTGAAACCCTTGTTTCATAGTAACAGATTCGGGGAGCCACTGGTGAAAATTGAGTGCCATACGGGAACCAATAGTAGACGAGTTATCGTAAAAAAGAGATGGCAATCTCCCGCACCAGTGGAAAATATTCCTCTATGGTCACCCCATAAACCCCACTTCACACACACACACATATATATATTACATGGATTTGAAACTGGCTACAACGCGTGATTACGGCAGGACATCTGAGGGAATGTTGGTATTATGAATTTAGATTACACCTAAAGTATTCAGGATACCATTGGTGAGCATCTGCACTCTGGAGAATATCCAAGCAAGTCAAGAATCCAATGTCTCAAAGGCAATCCCAGAGCTACTTGGTCGAATATCGATCGGAAACACTCACAAATTTTAATAACCATCTAAATGACTCCATTAACCAGCAGATCTTGTCTTTTCCTCAGTGTTGTGCACGAGGTTTGTCTTGAGTGGATTGGTGTGGCAACTGGAAGAGGACATAGGAAAGAAGAGAAGCGACCAAATAGACAACAGGTTCAGAAGAGTAAACTAAGAGAAGTTCAGAGTGTTGTGATGGACCTGCTTAAGGATATTAAAGAAAAGATCTTAGGGACCTCTAGAGCTTAGAGCCAAAAAAAACGCCGGAAGAAAAAGCGACAGTCTCGGAGATCATTTTACAAAAATCTTTACGCATTTGGTAAAAGTTGCTCACCAAAACTAAGAGCGGCAAGTGAAGAATGACATTTGGATATGTAAAGCAAATCTTCCTCTTGAATATACAGGGGGAAAATATGTTTGGGGATCCTGGCCTGTCGTATGATGGACTGACTGCTAGGTAACCATTACATAAATACAACTGGCCAGCATTCACACATCATTTGGAACACAATCCTATCAGCCAAACAAAATAAATCTGAGCTTCATGTAATTTAGCTTGATCTCGCCAATGTACATGGAACTGTTTCTCATGAGCTAATCCGAATATCCCTCGGACTTTTCAATTTCCCTAAGGTTGGAGAAATTATAATGAAATATTTCAGAGCAGCGTTTATTCATTTTACTGTTAGTAAGTAAACCACCGAGTTGCAAGACCTCGAGGTCGGCATCATGATGGGGTGTGTGATATCACCTTTTCTTTTCATTATGTCCATAGAACTCATATTGCTGAGTGTATCAGACATGGCAAAGGGACTGATAAGAACTAGTGGCTTGGAGTTCCCTCTGTTTTTCCAAAGTGAGATTCTATACCAATGGCGGAAACCTGCAATTTTCCATCTCTTCATTGATAGAGGAATTCAAGTTCGGGAGGGTACGCCTTCACATGATGATGAGGGAGTCCGCCGATGTTTCCCTCGCCGGTTACAGCCATATATCAAAATTGGCTCCAAATGGTCGTCAGTAGAACCGACCCAAGAAACAGAATCCAGCCTGCGAAACAAGGAGATTATGCGGGTGAACCAAAACTATCGAGCTGGCATTGGCAGAACAAGCAAGCAGTTTTTTCCAGTGTCCAAAGAAAAAACGAGACATAGTAATTGAAGAATTCAAGAATTTCGAGGAATAGCAGCGAATGGCTTCTGTTGTTCCTCAGTCCAAACAGTGCACTTGGATTATATGCAGTAATATTGATCCGATGAAGCTATCTTGATTGCAATGGAGCCATTGGCAATATCATTCCTCGTGCGATCTACCTATGATCTCCTACCAGATGCAACCAACCTTAAGCTCTGGTTGTACACTGACATCGATGTATACGCATTATGCCAAAGAGATCGAGGCACTTTATGTCACGTGCTCTCTGTATACTCATAATCACAGCAGATATATACGTGGCGTCATAACAAAGTGCACGAAATAGTCAGTACACGGTGTGAAGCAGCCAACAAACAGCCTGTAACATCCAGAGAACCTAAGCCGTTTTCACAAGGAAGGTGAACGCCCTGTGCAGAAGACCCAGATACATCCCAAAATGACGCTACTGAGTAGAGTCAGTGATTGGAGGGTGTTATTTGATCGTAGAACAGCTCTGGAATTTCCAGTAAACATCATTCAGACAGACGCACACCCTGACATTTTAGCATGGTCTGATTCAAAGAAGTGTGTACTCCTAGTAAAATTAACGGTTCCATGGGAGGAGAACAAGGAAAAAGCGAAGAGCGAAAAAAACTACCTAATCGCTGCAATCCGACTTCGGAGAAAAGGGGTAGACATGCCATGTGATACCTATGAGGTCTGGTGCAGTGGATTCCTTGGATGGTCACTTGTTTCCTTCATTTTGAGCCTGAAGCGTGCTTTAAATTATCTCCAGACCATAGCTCAACAGGCACGGAGTTGTACCTGGTCAAAATCCAAAATAAACAAAGTTAATTAAAGTATGCTCGCAACACGATGCTACTTCCGACGTAAAAAACATCTGTTTACCTTCCATACTACGTCATTTACAACGGCGGCTACCTGCGCGTTTTGTATTGGTTAACGATCAAAAGCAGGCACTTTTAACATAACGTTGAAAATCTAACTTGCAGTTGTAAAAGAAAATCGCAAGTGACTGACACGCCACACACACACACACACACACACACACACACACACACACACACAACCCCCCCAAAAAAAACAAACAAAAAAAAACAATACTGTGCCCGGTGATAAAAGCTGGTGGTGGCGGCAAGGGTGGCAGTATCATCTTAGCCATCAAAACTGTGTTAAGTCCCCTGGTTGGCGACTGACGAGGGTAGGCTCTTGCACCTGCTTTTACACGTTGTATGTACAATATATATATATATATATATATATATATATATATATATATATATATATATATATGCGATAACATGAAGGACAAATAGGAACGAATTTTCCTTATTTGATCATTCCTTTGGATTTAACAAATATTTAGTGTGTGTGTGTGCGTATTTAGCACACACACACACACAGATCAACACACACATATATAGATATGTTGATAGATTGATAGATATAATATTACTGGTTAGAAGGTTCGCTTTCTGTGTAAGACAGACAGAGAGACAGACAGACAGAGACAGACAGACACACACACACACACACACACACACATATATATATATATATATATATATATATATATATATAGGCTGTTCCCAAAAATGTATACATGCTTTACAGCTGAAAGCTTAATTGAGGTTTTCTCCGTTCCAGGTTAAACTTATTAGAATTAAGGATTGCAATCAAACTAAGCTTTGGACAAAGGAAATTCATTTAAAAATGCTACTGGAAATGTGAAAACGCAGTTGAAGTTCAAAGATATTTGGGGAGGGAATTTCAGGAACAGATCCATCAATGCGACTTACCATCACTGGAATTAAAGATAAGTGTGAAACCAATGGAACTGTTCATAATGTCCACGAGAAACGTCCTGGAAGCCTACGGACATCGACATGCCCCACAATGCAAGAAAGAATACTGCAAACATATTACAAAAGTTCAAGAAAATCTGTACGGCAAGCGAGTCGCGAGGTAAGTATTTCATAATCATCTGTTCAACACATTTTGTAACTCTATCAATGGAAAAGTTACATTCCAAGTTTAGTCATGCTTTTAACGACGCTGATCCAGACCAAAGAGTGAAGTATTGCGTGTGGTACTTAGCATGATGAGTAGAAAATGCATACTTTCCAACAAAGATTGTGTGGAGTGATGAGGCCACATTCAAATTAAATGGTTCAATTAACAGCCACAATTTCACCTACTGGGGACTTGAGAATCCGCATGTTATGGCGGAACATCATCTTAATTTACCAGAAGTTACAGTGTGCTGGTGTTTATCATCAAGAGGATTAATTGGGCCATTCTTTTTTGACGTTGCTGTTATTGGTCCCGTTGACTTAAAATTTTGAAGCAGTTCCTTATGCCAAGCATTCGAGAGGACTTTGAAGATGAGGTGTTTTATTTTCAGAAAGACATGGGCACCCCCACACTACCATCATGATGTTTGATTCTACCTTGATGACATGGATTGGACGAAGGAGTTTCGTAGAATACCCTCCGCGTTCACCAGACCTCACACGACTAGAATTAGGATGCTTAAAAGACAAAGTCTACGCTATGAAACCCGAAACAGTTGCTTAAGAGCAGTCATGGAACAAGAATGCACAAAATTACCAAATTTCCATTGCTTCGTGAGCAGTGCGTAAACCAGACGTTGACAAACAATAAAATAATATCTGTTGATTGTATTAAATTTTAAATATGAAATGTATTTTAATAAACACTGACTTTATAATTATTTAAATCGAGTACACATTTTTTGGGGACACCCTGTATATATTATTAATACACACTGTACTTCACATATGTTTAAAAGTTAGCAAACTACAAGCCACTTTTACGATATGGCAACAGTTTTTTCCAATGTTCTAGTTATTAGTGATGTCACTGAAGCACAACGAAACATGCTTTAATTAAAAACTGAAATTACAGAAATAGTGCACATCCACAAAGGCAAAAGTTTAGAACAAAAAATGAAAGGTGTCACTGTAATGTCGACAGAGTTATAAAAACAGGAGTAATATAAAATGTACGCATTATCTGAAACTTGTTTGAGAATTAGTCTCTGTCTATATTTCTGTCACATGGTACAGTGGATAAAGGCGTTACTTAGATCCAGTGACAGGACCCAAGGAGTGTGACTTCAATAGCTGGTTAAGGCGGTGGAGAACTTGGAGAGGGGAATTAACAGGAGATAACTGATAACTGACATTCATTAGACACGACACGTGGAACTAGAACAGTCTACTCCAGTGAGCGAAATAAAGGGTTCAGTTCGACATTCCAAACATCTGAAGAAGGCCGGAGCGAAACGTTGTGATAAATATGATGATAAAGATGGGGACAATAGTCCGAATAATGTAAATAGTGAGTATTAGTCCTATTTAGTTCGATTTGATTATTCGGGCTTTTTATTTCTTCCTATATGAACAGAATCCGCATTAACAAAGTTCATCTTGGTTAAGGACTTGCCGTTACCCAAAATTAACTTTCCTCTATAAAATTCTGTGCAATTTTTGAGACAGCTTAAGGTTGTTATGTTTGACAGCCTCTTCCTGGAACAAGGTTCTATGTATTGAAGTCACCTTTTTCAAATCGTGTGCCTTCAAAACAATTAATATTTATCTGAGTTGTCAACATCATCTGGAACTCGCAAGACACCCATGACTTTATCACCTATAATAGCCCAATATATCATATTATTGGCATCTCGACTTATGAGGACGTTTTCCGCCAGTAAATACACAAATTATTCTCTAATTTACCGATGGTAGCACGACATTTGACGTTGAAAAGGATTGAAAAAACGAATTTCATATACTATTACATTTGATCTAGTTTTTTTTTTTGTATTTTTCAATCTGAATAAAGGTCCGACATTATTTGCTTTTCATCACTTCTTCGCTACCACGATGCCTAAATATTTCATAACATTACAGAAACGGATTTCTTATAACATTTTCATAAAGGATACAGATTGAAGAGATAAAAATACCTAACTTGCCCTTACCAGACCTGCACTGGAGATTTCTATGATCTTTAACAAACTTCTTCTAAGTTCGTTAAACGTTGGTGATCATTTTTTTGAATTTCTTTGTTTTACCATTTTTTGTTCTGTAGTTACTAAATATTTCTCTTCATTCGTAAAATCAGCCTGACGTCCCTTTTTAAATTTTCAAAACTGGCTATTAACTTAAAAGTTTTATTTCCGAAGATTTCATACAAATAGATCGTGTACGTTTATATCTGCGCAGAGCAAACCAACTCTTACTCTAACTGCGCAGGTAGATACAGCCATCATTCAGCAAATATACAATCTGATAAAATATAAATTGGCTAATAATATAAGACTTTTGTGTGGTGGGGAATACGTGTGGAGGGGAAACATTTATTGATCTCCGTTCAAAATAACAAACCTAACAAAAACTATTTGGGGTTCAAGATACTATTGTTAAAGGTGCATCTATAATTGAACGATTTTAGCTACTCATTTATAACAACCGCCATTTTGTGATTTCCTCTTCATTATTTCGGGCAGCTGCGCTTCGTCCCAATACATGAAAGTCTAGATTGTGTGAATGGATGCACAGTGTTAACAAACCCCTGACCATAAATATCTATTGTGATTCGCTGCAAATAGATACTATAGATTAAAAAGAGTCGCGCAGCAAACAAGAATGTCAGCCAACTCCGGAAGTATCATGGCGGTGAATGAGTTACACTGCGCCTGCGTGCTTTGACTAGTCGTGCTAGAGCTTATATTAGTATCTCTATTTTGTTTTCCAGACAAGACATTGTTGATTGGCAGAAAGTCGCTAGACATTTTCTTCTGAACGTAATAGAATATATGGCGGTTATTTTTTTTCAGTTTATCTTTGTCTCTGTTTATTTATATGTTTATTTATCATTCCTTTTTGTTTCTTTTTTGTTCTGCAAGTAGCTTTACCTACGTTTTATTTCTTTATTCTTTGATTGTGTAGATATTTTAGTCAACGCGAGAATATTTGGTTAACACTGTTTCTATTTCTTTTCTTTTAATGTCTCAGCTTTTGGGCATTTTTATTTCATTCATCTCTTTATCTTTTACATATTTACTTTCTGGGCTAGCAAAGTATTTTAGTATATATGTCTTTTAGTGGATTTATTTTCAACATTTTTATGCCGGCTTCATTCGTCAGTCATTTGTCTGCCAATCTTTTCCTTTATCTTTTTGTTCCGGTCTTTTTATTAATGGCAAATCTATTTTAGTCTCTTCGTTCGCATTAAGATTATATCCAATTGTACATTTACAATAAATCCAATGAAACTATCAAACAATAAACCACTCAAACAATTTCATTTTATTCTTTCTATTTTCTACTTTTTTGTCTTTTTAATCGAATAAATATAATCGGATTCCTCCGACCAAACGGAAAATTAAACGAGCAACCTAACCTAAAAATGGTCAAACTATAAATAATTTTCTTCGTTTTTTTTTTTCTTATTCATTTAGATTTCCCATAAAATGTATCCGTGACTCAGTTACGCAAAGAGAAATAATCAAACAAAATAAAGAAATCGTTGTCAAAATTTGAGTTAGACGCTAGATTTACCCTGTCACGTGTTTGTCCAACATTTGGCAAAACTTCGATTGATGCATTTGACTGAATGCCAAGGCGAAAAGACATGTATTTTGAATTTATTTATTCAAATTTTTACTTGAAGCATTCTGACTATTGTTACAGAATTAGTAGATTAGAAAAAGATGCCAACCCCCTAGCGTACTGGTCAAAACTTTCACAATAAAAAAAAAAAGAGTGGTTGCGGTTTGAACCTTTTTATAGTAATGAACTTTTTTTGTTTAATTCAATGTGTTTTTCAGCGCGCCCACGTCTCTGTCGAATGTGACACATGGTTGAGTTTTAAATTGGGTTTAACAGCAATACCTGGAAAAATTACTGAAGCCTCCTCGTTACTTCCTTTTAGGGGATTCCTCAAGCGCCAGATAATTACCCATGAGAGGTAATGCCTAGGAGATTGCCTCCATAGGACTGAAGCTTAATATTATTTTGAAACTACCCAGCCGAAAAGGCCGAAAAACGCTCCAAAACACGGTTTTTCCACCGTTGAGAAGTCAGCTTTCATGCTCGTCCGGATCTTCCCCATTTCAATGTTTTTCTTGGTGTGGATTCAGTAGGGAGCGGATGGGAAGCTGGCTGACCTGTTGACATTTATTTCCATCTCCTTGCTTCTTTCAAGAAACCATGCCTACTGCTATGTACTCACCCAATAGTAAGAATTCTTTTGAGATTTTAATATTTTAATGATAAATATCTTACTAATTAACCCATAGTTAAGGAGAGAAGAGTGTAATTCCCAACGAATAAATGAATATATAACGAACCCAACAGGAATAGGAACTCGACTCTCCGATCAACAATCCCGAGTTGTTATCTATTACACCATCAGAACATCCAAACTTATAGCACCTGGTATTATCAAGCAGTTACCCATTTATGGATTAACCAGGCTCACCGTTGCTTAACATCCGTGATCGTATGAGAACCAGTGTTTGAACGTCGTGTGGCCATCATACCTCACGGGTTTAACACCTACAACGTTTGGGCAAATGTCAAACGCACACAAATTAATATTATTTGTGGAGATTACACAAATAAGAAACTCAATAGAGAGAAAAAAAATAATGTTTCTTTTCAGTGAAAATGTCAAATAGAACAACGTGACTCACTCTTTTATCTTAAACTGAAATCAAACTTGGAAACTTTAAATCGAATTTGATTTAATTAAACTTGTCAGACTATCGCCAGACCTTCATGACTGGAGTTCGCGAGGTATTCCTTTTTGTTAGATGACAGATTCTAAGCACATTTTTATACAAATCATTTCACCTCAAACAAGGTGTTAAAGCCACTAAAACGCAAGAAATTGTGAAAGAAACTGAGAAAACGTTATTGAGTAGTACGAAAAAGAAAATAGGATTCAATGAGATAAATGTCGACAATTGATGTTGGATTTAAATTTTTTAAGATCGTAGTTCACATGAAAGTAAGAAGTTGAAAGAGAACTCCAGAGGCGAAAAGTGCGAGAGAAGAAACTATTAGCATAGAACTTGCGGTTAAATCGAATAATGCCAACAGTGATATTATTTTTATATTATTAGTACTGCGCTTAAATTTGTGAAGTTGTGATAGTAAAGAGCAAAGCTCATTAGAACAATTACGATGAAAAAATTCATAGAAAACGCACAGGAAACTGTATTACAGCAAGGTGAATCAAAATATCACGAACAAATGGCTCTAATGCATGTCCTTATTTTGCGCTTATCTGTTTGGGTGCCATGAGGTTTAACCCAAATTCACCTTGTTGCAGTGTTGCTCATTCACTTAATAATAATAATAATAATAATTCTCACGTGTACAGTTCACACATTACGAAGGGATTTATCTATGTAAAATATGTGTGTATGCTTTTTTATTTTTTATTTTTTTAATTGGCCAGTGGAAAATGTCATGATGCCATTTCTGACTTTAGGTCTCCGGACGGGACCCGGAAGGAAATGCGTACATACCAGAAATCAAACGAAATAAAATAATAATAATAATAATAATAATAATAATAATAATAATAATATCAACATCAAAATCGGGATCTTTCAATGAGATTCATTGTCGCAATCTTCTGCGTTGCATTAGCGCTACTCAGCTACCTACTGAACAACAGTAGCTACGGATACAAATCATAAAATGGTAAACTGAATAACGTATTCTATATTAATGGCCTTAAAACGTTTGCAACCCGCAACCAGATCCTATCACTGTCACATAATAAAGCATGGAACTAACCAAAAATGAAGGACTTACGGAAAATATGTGGAAACTGTCGAGACCATATTATCTCAGGATGTCCGGAACAAGCAAAAAATGAATATACCCACAGAGATAACAAGGAAACGATGTATGTGCACTGGAAGATATGCAAGAAGCACAAAATCGAAACCACCGAGAGACTGTATGAGCACCAACCAGACACATTTATCCAAAATAACGATGTAACTATCCTCTGGGTCAAGCCAATTCGAACTGACAAGGAAATAATATGATATTATCATAAAAGACAAGAAATTAAGGTAGTGTATGCGTTTTCACATAGCAGCACCATCTGAGAGAAACACTTCCATAAAAATAATCGGGAAATTGTCCAAATACAAGGAACTGGAGATAGAGATTAACAGGATGTGGGAACGAAGACTGAGACTGTATCAATAGTAATCGGAGCTCTGGGTTTCGTGAGAAAAAAAATGGACACTTTTACTAACAGTGTTTCAGGTAACATCAACATACATGTTATTCAAACGATCGCCCTACTAGGAACATCCCATATACTAAGGAAATTGCTGTCATTAATTGTCACTTCTATAGGACTAAAAACAATAGTTTTGACCCAGCTCTACCGTATACAAAGCAGGAAATATAATATACACAAATGATACCAATAGTATTGAAAACAATAACTCAGTACAGCCTAGAAATATCCGGTGATATCCGGTGAAGAATATCCGAGTCGGACAGAACGATCACTTTAGCTTTGGTCGACAATCATCATAGAGATGTTATCTTAAACAAAATGGATCCTTGGTCGTTAAGGATAAAACGAAAAAAAAAATACAAATCTAAGTGTTTACAATCAAAATCTTATAATGAATTGGTCGTCACCTGGGAAACAAGGACCGTGTGTCTCGGAGAGGAACCAGTTTGGGTCGAAAAATAAGTCACTGGAACAAACTCTTCCACTAACAATGATACACCTAATTATCAAAAACCTATTACATCCAACATTGGACCTGGTGACTTAATGCCAAATCAATTAATATAAAGAAAGATAATGGAATGGAACCGTGAAGAGTATAAACAAGTCATGGAATCTTTTTCATTGTACATGAAAATCCACAAAAGAACATACCAAATATGGTAGAAACTAAAATAAGATCCTATCTTGACCCAGATATGCTTGCCAATGTCCGCAGGGACATTATGCGAAATAAAAGACACTAAAATACAGAAAGAGATAATATCAAACTAAAGGAAATAACGATAGATAGTTTTATGCATTAAGAACAATATGGGGGAAGAATTTATGACAAAGTGGAAAAGTATTTTTGTGACGCGTATTGATGAATCTTAAAGTACAAAACGCGTCACAAGAAAACTTTTTCCACCTTGTAATAAAATTAACTATAAGACAAAGTACAACCAGACATAATCTAAACAAAAATGAGGCATCAGTGGAAATGGCTAATATCCCAGATGAGATACAAACTAAAATTAATGAGATACGAAATAATGATCTCCCAGGAAATAAAACGGAAGAATCTAGCGGCGAGATAAGCAATTGTACTGATAAAGATTCTGTCACTGATGAAGATGAATCAAACGACATTAGAATAGAATTCCTTAAAAAGAAAAGATTGATGTCCACTGAAGCGAAAAATCACATCATTTAAATAATCAGCAAAGTAACTCACACGCAAATATTAGACCGGCTTCCAAAAATTCATATAAAAAGTCTAATAAACATATTGTGCAAACTTATAACGCTGCATTGCAAACATCGTTAATGGACAGACCACTAGAAAATATCACAGAATTAAATAATGTCATATATGCAACAGCTTGAAGACATCAGATGTAAGTTATTGACACTAGATGACGTTTCAAGAAGTTCAAATGTTTCAGCACGGAAAAGCAAGAAAATCAGAAATATAAAATTAAAGCATTAAATGAAATTCCACCAATCATGGAAATATTTACGCAGAAACTGCAATTAAGGGTACAGAGAAGAAGACAATGTAAAATGCCTTGTAGGTTCTATCGAAGAAATAATATATTCAAAACGGACCTGAAGAATATTTTCAGAGAAATTGGAAAAGCAGTTATAATAGTCAATCATCTATTGAAGAAATGCAAAAGTTTGGGAGAATATTTGGAGCAAGACAAAGGAATATAATCTCAATAGAAAGTGGATCAAACGAGAACAAGAAAGAATGATAGATAAACCTGTGCAAAAATGGAAAAATATTACCAAGAAATAAAGAAAATCTAAGCTCTAAGAAAATCCCAAAAATGGAAAGCTCCAGGAAAAGACTCTTTTGGCTCTATCAGCTGTTATAAATCGATACAAATCTTAAACAAACATCATCAATGCTAATTAATAACCCCAGTGAAATTCCAGAATGAATAAATAAAGCTATTGCAGATCTTCTACCAAATACGGATGAAGCAGATGATGCAAAAAATTATAAGCCTTTTGTCCAACGCATATAAATTTAAGAGGTCTCTCCTGACAAACTTTGCTTAGTAATTTCTCAGTAAAATCAACATTCTTCCACTGGACCATAAGGGATGTCGATGAGGTTCGTATGGTGGCAAAGATCAACTTTTAATAAATAAAACGAACCGGTAAAATTACAGGAAAAAGGTAGAAATCTCAGGAGAGATTGGATTAACGTTAAGGCTTTGATCGTGTGCCACACTCTTGGATTATTAAGGCTTTGAAAATATGCAAAGACTCCACGGTGATAGTAAATGTCCTTAAATATAACATGAAATTGTGGAAAAGCACATTATATCTATATCAGACCAAAGGTACTGCCAATTGTTTGAATATCGGACGAGGAATATTTCAAAGAGACTCTCTGTGGCCCCTTCTGTTCTGTCCGTAATTCCCCTTTTGCTTGAACTAAACAGTAACAAATATGGATACACAGTAAAAAATGTGTTTAATCACCTATTGCACATGGGTTATATCAAACTCTTTTTCAAAGGGTATCCTTAACACTGTAAAATGTTTCAGTGATGACAGCGGTATGGATTTCGGATTAGATAAATATGCAACAAAAACATTCGAAAGAAAGAGAGAATTACAAAAAGACACTCTAGACCTAGATTTTCTCCCAAAGATTAGGGAACTGGAACAAGAATAAGCCTTTAAATACCTAGGAATCAGCGAAAGAGATGGAATAAGGCATAGTCAAATGAAGAAAAAAGTAAGAAAATTATAACACATCTCTGTGCGTCTGGTGTTAAATAGCAGTTTGAATTTAGGACACTTTAGCTACATATGTGGTATAATAAAGTTTCAACATCCTTAAATGGACCACAGCTGACATTAAGCGAATGAATATCAAAACGAGAAATCTTCTCACTTGTCACCGCATGCATTATCTCAAGGCTGATTTTGATCGTCTGCATATACCCGGATCCGAAAGAGGGAGAGGAGAAGTTCAATGAGAACTGTCTTACAAAACCACAACAATCGGTCTTCAAAGATACCTGGAAACTACAGAAGATTGGTTGATGATCTGAGTCAATGAACATGAAAGAAATAACAAACTTTATTCAGTAATAAAGAGAACCAAAATATTCAAAAGGGAAATTCAAGTGAGTGAAGACGTGCAAATAAACCATAATACACCTACTGTAGCAACAAAAAACCTGAAAATAATTTTAAAAAAGCAAATGCAATATACTAAATACCCAAAGGATAGCAAGATAAGCCTCTTCATGGTCAATACTCTACATGTACCAAACAAGCTGAAGTAGACAAACCCCGTACGCATAAGTAAGTGTTGCAGGGTTAAAAGCTGAAACCGAACGTTTTATTTTTGTTGCACAGGACAAAAACACTTGCTAACTAGAAATTACCAAATACACATACTAAAATATTGTGTTAACCCGAAATGCAGATTCTGTGATAAATATCCAGAAACAATAGATCATCTTGTCTCAGGTTCCACAGAGTTAGCACCTACTTAATATGGATTTCGGCATGATAGAATGGGCTAATATCTCCACAGGAAAATATGCAATTTTTACGGGAAGGAAACTGCGAGAATCTACTATGAACATCAACCAGACCCAATAACAGTGATATGACATGCAAAAAATTTATAGGATTTTAAAATACAGACCGACAGAACAAATTTAATGGCCCAGATATCGTGATCAAAAAACATAAGAGCAAAATGTGCTTTCATATTGGCAGATTGTAATTTATTTTTGAAGAACTTCAAAAAACTATCGAAATACAAGAATCTTGAAGCGGAAATCTCAAAAATGTGGCACATGAGGATATCAATAATTCCAGTTTTAGTCGGAGCCCTCGGATTGATTGGAAAATGGTCCGATAGATTCTCTGAAAGGATTTCTTGTACTCCACGCCTTAAAGTAATATAACAAATTGTACTCACAAGTACAGCTCAAACATTACGAAAAGCTTTATCTATGCAAAATGTGTTTGGGAATATTTAGTTTGTATTTTTTTTTTAAAATATGATCAGTGGAAAATGGCATGAAACCATTTGTGAACTCAGATCTCTGGTTGAGACACGGAAAGAAATGAGTATACACCAGAAACCATAAGAAATATAATAATAATAATAATAATAATAATAATAATAATAATGCAGAAACTACAGTTAAAGGCACAGAGAATAAGACGATACGAAAAAAATTTGTAGGTTCTATCGCCAAAATAAAATATTCCAAACGGACCTTAAGAAATTTTACAGGGAAATTGGAAAACAGCTATACCTGTCAAACAGCCACCATTTATTGACAAGGTGCATAAATTTTGGGAGAAATTTAGAGCAGCCCAAATGAATATAACCCAAATGCAGAATGGATCAAACGAAATCCTCAAAATGGAAATTCCCAGGAATTGACAAGGTGCCCAATTGTTAGCTCTATCAATCCATAAAACGGTTGCACAAACTCTCTCAGTGCTTGTAAATAATCCCAATGAAATACCGGATTAGATCACTGAAAGCATTACATATCTCATACCAAAAACAGATGATCCAAAAAATTATAGGTCAATAACATGCCTGTTCACGACGTATAAATTGATCACGTATGTACTGACGAACCGTAATTACTCTCAATATCATGATGTTATTTCTGACCTTAGGTCTTTGGACAGGACCCGGAAAGAAATGATTACACACCAGAAGTCAAAGGAAATAAAATAATAATAATGATACTTTATGTGTATCTGAAAAAAGCTTTGGAGTAAATTACTGCAAAAAAAAAAAAAAAAAAAAAAAAAAAAAAAAGGAGATAAAAAAATAATAAAAAAATAATACGCTCTAATGTAGGGAATGAAAACAAGTAATAAGCAAATACTTATAAAGCGATAAATAATAAATAAAGTAAAACCATTATATTGGAGGGAACGTTATGTCAAGAATAAAAAGAATATTAATCAAGTTGATAGCGATGCTATGAATAAATGAAATTGAAACCCAAAATTATCGAAAGCAGCACGAACTAGCCATAATAAAGAAAATGTCGAAACCATCTGACATTGAATATAAAAGGCCGTGGTCTGATGGTTAAACAGGTGTTACTTTCATTTAATTGCACTGGAGTTTAATCCCTGGATCTGATAGTGGAACAATATACAATGGCTCAACAGGGACGAACATCAAAGCATCAAGAGAATAAAATAACAATAACCAACTGATAACTCCTATCAGCTGAAGATAGTGCGTACCTGGTTGAAATGTTGCGTCTATTAAATCTATAATAATCAAAATGAGAGTAACAGTCAAAGTAATTTCAGACATATTGTCAATACCTGATCTCAAAAAGTAAATACATGATTAAGAAATCCATATTTATAAAGAAACCAATGTCTTACATAAAATTACATTTGGACACAAAATAAATTTATGAAATATTCAGCGAAACTTGAACTCGCTTTAAAGGACATATTGGCGGTTGCCGCTGTTCGTGTGTATCGATCTGAGTGCTTATATGTGAAAGCGGGTGTGTCTTCACCTGTTCGCTACTAGAGTTTCAGTTTACATGTTTTTGAGACAGCTATCAACAGATGGAGATTTGCCTCGGGGCTCGGAGACCATGACAGCTGTTAATAACAACATTATCTATGATTGATATCGGAAGCCATGACTATTATTCAAGGCGAACGGGGAGGAGAAAAAGGAGGCAGAAAAAGTAAAACGCAACGCCAATGAATTCCAGCAGATAATTGAATTTGCCCGAGTGAAAAATGGAGAAAACCTCGAAATAAGAGAACCTACAAAGAATTATAAAATATATAAATTTAGGAACGTCAATTAAATTGTACAGGATCCGGTGGCCATTTTGGACACGGCGTTTGTATGTGCAAGAGAGTGTGGGAATTAAATTAGAAGAAAAAAGTATTCATAATGCATATATATATATATATATATATATATATATATATATATATATATATATATACATATATATATATATATATATATATATATATATATATATATATATATATATATGTATGTATGTATAACGCGTTATCTAAAACTTCGGTGGATCTTAACAACACGTGGGAAAGGAATTTGGTACTAGCATTTGTCGCTACACGTCCTCGTCAATATCTTACGCCTATCTTGTACTGGGTACATCAAAGAATTCATCCCTGGGTGCCAGTGTTAATGTTCACATTGGAGTACTGCTCAAAATGAATAGTCGCAAAAGACTATATGGCCTTCACTAGAGACGTGGTGTTGAATTCCCAAAATTATGAATAATATAATTTCATAACTTGATTAGGCCATATATATATATATATATATATATATATATATATATATATAAGACAACTCATATTGAGGACTGCTGTTAATAAAATAGTGCTCGATGTGATACAGTGTTGTGGAGTGTTTTCACAGTGGAAGCTTGTATTTGTACTAAGTCGGTCCTAAAATAGGTTCGACGTGCAAAACGTTCGGAACTTGATATAATAGGTATAATTCAGAGTAATCTAGTTGTGGTCGCTGATACTTTAGTATTCGACTAACTGTCGTCCGACATCGACCGACTCACCGACTGACTAACTCAACCCCTCGTTACTCTTACTACTCCTACTTGTTATAGGTGGGAGAGTCTATTAACTATAGAATAGATGTGTTCCACTATAACATATAGCAGAGCGATTAAAAATATATTAATAAGTATACATATAAATCTTTAAAAAATGTATTTAAAATACGATTAATCCTCATTTATTTTAAATATAGAATATAAATCCCCTCTAATTTGAATAGAATTTTTTTTATAATTTAAGGTTCATTTATTTTAGTTCAATTTTTAAAAAATATCATTAATTAATATAAATCTCGTCTATTTTAAATACAATTTTTTGTAAACCAGTAATCCGCGTATGCGTCAACCAGATATTTTATACTAAAATTTAAGTTATGTAAGTTTTAGTCTCTAATATATATATATATATTAGCAGCATGTCCCGCCGTTGCCCGTGCTTCATTCAAAAATTGAAGGGCTCATACAGCAATCGCTATCACTTAACTTAAAATATTTTTGCCCTTCCTTGCCTTTAAAGGAGTGCACTTTGCCGTGCTGATGTTGCTACATGCCTTACTTCTTGCCTATCTCACACTGCGAATTTTTTCTAAGCTCTATACTAAACATTAAATCTGTTACGAAAAAAGAACTAAACAAAATGAACACAAAACGATCAGCTTTAAAAAAGGACTCGTAACTGAAAAAAACGAATGAAAAAAGAATGTTAACAACAAATACTTTTTCACACTCAACCCAGTTCTGCAAACTACATGAAAACTGCCGTAGAAGCAAACTACATGAAAACTGCCGTAGAAGCATGAAAAAATCGATTATTTCCACTATCGATGGGAGTTGGGAAATGCAAAGTCGGTCTTGGCCTTTCCGCTACCTTTGAGCATTTGCATGTAAATTTTGGTGCAAATCCTCGAAAATTGCGGCCGTGCATTCGTTACACACATGCCTATCATGCCTTATATATATATATATATATATATATATATATATATATATATATATATATATATTTGTTGAAATTTTCTGCATTTATAGGGGTTTCTTGGTTTAGTACGATCTTCGGACAATTTACTTTAGAGATCATTGTAAAACCTGAAACCGACTGTTACCAAATAATGTTTATGCCTTCTGTTATATATATATATATATATATATATATATATATATATATATATATAAAAAAAAAGAGGTTGTAGTGGTTCCAACGAGAGAAAAGTATGTATATTAAAAAGAAGAGAAGAGAGGTGTCGCAAACGTTTTTGGTTGTAATGTGGATTTATTTAGAAAAAATATTATGCTTTGTTTTAAATAATTGTACTACACGTGTTTCTGGTCTCGTGACCGTCTTCAGGTAAAAAGTGGAGATTTCCACATATTATTAAAAATAATTAATTTTTTCTTTTGTTTTTCAGTGTTAAATATTCTCGATATGAGACATTTTCTGTGTTAGTAATCCGAATTTCTTTCTTGAATTGGCAATGAAGAGTTCTGCGCGAAGGGTCATAAAACAATTAAGGTTGGTCCAAGGTTACTTATCGGCATTTTATCTTTTAATGTTTTACTGACCCCTATGTGTTCTTGGATCTGTTTCCATTTTTGTGTGTTTCTGTCAGCATGCATGCATTTATGCGTGCGTATATTCCCCCTCCATATATATATTGTCTTACTACGAGGAATTAGTAAACTCATTTGTACATATACACGCATGCATACACATACACACCATCCCACCACAAGGAATCAGTACATACACACACATACACACACACACACACACGTATACACACATACTTTCCAAGCTACATGGAACTAGTATACACATACATACACACACACATACGTACCTACATACACACGTACTTCCTAAATTGTGTGGGGTTTGGGTGCGTGCTCGTGAGTAGTTCCCCTATTTTGTTAACATATATATATATATATATATATATATATATATATATATATATATATAATATATGTGCATACATATATATACCCTCGTGTCTCCCGTATATGAGCGTGCGTTCATGTATGTGGGTGATTTGATCATTGTATTTGGTCAATGATCAAATCACCACATACATGAACATGAATTTTATTGTACTGTGACATTTTATCTACATTGATTCCTATTGTAAAAATTGTTTCGGTTTGCAAACATTTCGGGTTACGAACGGCCCTCAGGAACGAATTAAATTTGTGAACGAGGTTCCACTATATTGAGAAGTACTGATTTGACCAGACAGTTAAATAACGAAAGATGTAAAAAAAAAAAAATAAGTCTTCCGAAACACGCAATGTTAATGATATCTTGTCATTTAAGATATTTTAAGTCATTCGATTTTCTTGTTTGCATTTCTTTTTCAAAGGACAATTGAAAATAGATTTACGCACCCAGCAAATAAACATAATTGGAAAAGTTAATGTCTCTACAATATGTTGTGTTCGCTTAACCTATTCTTAACTACAACATTAAAGAAATTTTCATAAAATTTTGCAAAAGGCTTACTGAGCGTAAATTTCAAACTATTCCTTGCTTCTTTCCTTTTACACTTAAAATGTGTGCGTACTTTACATAGAAATTAATAAATATTAACTTATCTTTCGGAAATTTATTTAGAAATTTATAACAGCTGTTATGGCTTTATTATATATAATGTTTCTTCATATACGTCGCCACAACGACAACTCAATCTATCGCTTTGATATTCAGTCTGACCACTTGCAATCTATCAAAAAAGTAAGCAGATCAGGGAGGCGACTTACTAGGCATTACAAATCACTGCACCCTGATGACCGTTGTAATCTTGCTTTCAAGACCGGTTTTCCTTACGTCTAGGTCTCTTGCTGGCGACATCATCAGAAGCAAGAAAATCAACAATAAATTTAGAGTTGTCGTCGTACACAAGTTGAGTCTCCACAATGTATAATTAATTTTAAGAAGTAAATTCAACATTTCTCAGAAATTGATACATAAATAGAAATACTATTTATGTTGTGATCACAGCATTGGGGAGACTTAGGTAGTTACTTCGATTCGCATATTATGGATACTAGTGTAAAGTTGATCCTCGGGGACTATGATTAGCAAATTGAAAAGTATTATTAAAGAACCAGCAGAAATAAGAAGGAAAACAAACTGGAAATAGCAATGAAAAAGGAAAAGTAACTAAGTCAACACTCGAGCTTACGAAAAGGAGGATTGGTGTGATTGTTTAATTGCAAAAAGTATGATTAACCTACATTATTAAACTAATTAAGCAACGACACCATGAAACAAGATGGAATTTGGAAGATAATACTTTCTAGGAAAATAGATAGAAATTGAAAACAATCTCGATTCAAAACCCAAGGAGCAAAATGCAGCCTCTTTTTACGAAGAAAAGAAAAAAAAAGAGGGAACGGTTATAAGATTTGTAAGTTTTACTCAGATCAACCAATCGAAAATGACGTACGTTAAATTTAGACTAAGGAATGAAGCAACAATTAAGAAAATACTTTTCATAACTGGGTCAGGACACGCAGATTTGAAATCAATGGCATCAACAGTCACCAAACAGGAACAGATGCAAATGGAAACATATTGTAAAGAGGCTGTATTTTGTGTTTAAATCTGAATAAATCGTTCACTCGCTAGTAATTTACAATCGCCTGATGAGATGAGTCGATACGCGTCGAAACACGACTGCAATTATGTAGCACTTTTGAGATGTTTTCGGTGTAATATCCTAAAATAAAGAATATTGGTCTACTTTGTATTGAGCTCTCTTTTGAATTAAATGTTACGTCAAATTTATACTCGATTCTTCTTATCTTATATGTAAAAGTAGGTTTGAAAATGAACAGAAATAAAAGTAATTTTCTTTTATACCATTTCAAAAAAATAAATATTTAATATATAATAGATTTTATAAAACATATAAGGTGCTCAACTAGAAGAAGTCCAACAATACACATAATAAAGTCAGGTGATAATATCGAAGAAAGATAGACAGAAGGAAATAAATGACGTTTTAATAAAAACACATGTATAAAGAAAGCATCTTGACAATGTTTCAAACGTAAAGTGTAAATGAATGTTTAATGTCAGCTATGATGTACGAATGCAACTCATAAATTAACAAAATTGTAAATGAACACTAAACTGCACAATGTTCAAGGTAAAGAGAAATACTAGTGATAGAAAAAGGAAAACATTAGATAAGGCGACAAACATAACGAAAGAGAAACGATTGAACAATAGGATGTGTATATATACGACTATTAACATCACTGTCCACACACACACACACACACACACACACACACACACATATATATATATATATATGTGCTTATCGGTCAATTTTCTGGTGGTGAGTGAAAACTCACCAGTACTCAATGCGTGTGTGATACAATGTGCGATACCCTTGGCTTATATATCTCCAATATTATTCTTGATACATAAAATTATATTCTTATCTCATTCCTATATATATATATATATATATATATATATATATATATATATATATTATTAGGGCTTAAATAAGTTCTCGCTGATTTTTCATGAAAAGTAATATTCTAATTACAAAAATCGGTGAGAAACATATCGCTGAAATTATTGTCCATCGCTAGCCACTATATTTTCCCATATTTCTGGCAACATTTGAATTCCACGTCGGAAAAACGACATGTCTTTTGAGGCTAACCACGAGTCGACAGATTTTGTGACATCTACATAAGAATGAAAGTGTTTCTCAGCCAGACCATGTACCATCGATCGGAATAAGTAATAATCGGACGGGGCAATGTCTTGTGAATGCAGTGGTTGGGGTAGGACTTCCATTTAAGCATTTCCAATTAGGTTTTCACCCATTTTGCAACATGTAGCCTAGAGTTGTCATGTTGTAAAATCATTTGTTATCGTATAGCCTCCATTTTTACATCAATGCTCGGCTCAAACGCATCACTTGTAGTCGATGGCGAAGCATGCTCGGGCTTACCCCACGATCTTCTATGCTTATGGCCATTGTCGTGTATCCACTTTTCATCGCCAGTCGCGATACGATGCAAAAAACGTTCCTTTTCTTCCGTTGACAAGACGCCGTTCGATGTCTCTCGGTTTCAACTTGTACGGCATCCAATGCCCTTGCTTTTGAATCATTCCTAATGCTTTCAAACGTTTTGAAATTGTTGTGTGGTAAACTCCTTATGATTCTGCCTGCGCCTGACATGAGTCTTCATGATGCAATGCCCCCAATTCTTCATCTTGAAACTTTTTCGCTGAGATAGAGCGTTCTTTATTTTCAACAAAATCATTATTTTGGAAGCGTCTAAACCAATCTTTGTATGTTTCCGACAGAGCATGGTCACCGTAAGTCTTAACAAGAATTCTGTGTGCTTCAGCTGCAGAATTCTTTTGAATAAAGTAGTGCAATGAAATTCCCCGCAAATAGATTTTCTTTGGAATGAAATCCGAAATGTTTAACGCTATGAAAAACAAAGTTGTTTACACTTCGGTGAAATGACATACACTGAATTTTAAGTTTGCTTATAGTACTTCCTTACAGATGCCTTACCATCTGAAACTGCACGCCCGCAGTTCTGGACACACCATATGTTGAAAACAGCGAGAACTTGTTCAAGGGCCTTATATATGTATATAATGGAACCGCCCGGCGTTTGGGGATCCGATGAATATCTACTCGACCCACTCCCTCTAAATTGAACAAATACCTGACTGAACGTAAGTTTTTATTTAACTATCAATTCCTTGGTCGAGCAAAGAATTCTACAACGACCTTCTTTTCCTATAATACTGATTTAAGAGATTTAGCCAGATTTTGGGAAGTGTTTTCCGTCGAATATATATATATATATATATATATATATATATATATATATATATACACACACACACACACACACACACATATATATATATATATATATATACACACACACACACACACACACACACACACATATATATATATATATATATATATATATATATATATATATATATGAATGAATGAATGTATTTTATATATTAAATAACGTCAATTTGAGCAGCAATTTTCATGCATGTATTATTAAAGGCAGCAGACATCGAAATAGGGCTATGACTTTTCTGGGTTTGAAACCAAATGCTTCACAATAGATCGACATCCGGGAAGAAACAGTACATAATTGAATTGTGAGGAAGTATATTAGAAAAGTGATTTTCTCTATCTCTCAATTCACCAAAAATAATCATTTATTTATAGTTTTGCATATAAAATGATGATTGGTTCAAAACCAAGGAAACGATTATAATAGATGTAAAAGTATTCCATTGTCTGTTACATTATATATATATATATATATATATATATATATATATATATATATATATATATATATTATCTCTCACCGTTAGCACGACTCTATGCGCGACGCCAAGCTCAGCTGATGAGTAAGAACTGAACGTTGCATAATTTTGAATTTTAATGTATCTTGTTATAACAATGTTGGCGTAGTTATATATTATACTGGAATTATAGTATAATATATAACTACGCCAACATTGTTATAACAAGATACATTGAAATTTAAATTGAAACCGGTAAATGTAGTTAATACTGTTTAATTAAAAATAACTTATAAACAGAAAATATATTAAGTAATTGTCGGACAATCCATTTCATAATATGCTGTCATTATTTACGTTAATATACGTTTCGTGAGCAGATATAATCGATCGAGAAAAATAGTCAAAGATTGAGTGTTTATACACCGTAATTCGGACTTTGCTAAGCAGAGGCTTCTCTGTAGCTGAATGGTACAGCACATCAAGCTAAGTGACAGTTTCCGTATAGGAATACAGGTTCGATTCCTGTCGGAGAACGAATATTTTCCCCGAAATTTCTTGAACCTTCAAGTCGGTAAATGTAATTAATAGTGTTTAATTATAAAACAGAGCATTTACTTAAATAAATTGTACCTATAAAAATAACGTATAAACAGAATATATATATATATATATATATATATATATATAAAAATTATGATTAACGTTAACTCACATAATGCTACAGATTAGTAAATATTATAATACTTTTTTTTTTAAATAAGAACGATAGTGAATAATATCAAATATTGTCATGGGATATGTTATTCTTCCTTTGTGGTTTGTTTTTCTACAAATTTAATGTAAAACCTTCGCCACAACATTATTTGAAACGTATAGATATGTTAGTAGGAAAGCGCGTAGAAACAAAAAGCAAGAAAGAAAGAAAGATAGATAGATAGATAGATAGATAGATAGATAGATAGATAGATAGGCAAACTTCTAATCACCTGAGTGATTTTAATTTCAAAAGTAAAGGCTTAAACACTCATATTGGAATATTTACACCCCTAAGTAAAATCGTTGTAGATACTACTGTAAAAAATAAACGTTTAAATAAAATCAAAACACTATTTTATGAAAACCTCCAGTCGTACAGTTCACATTTTTGGCATTGGAACTACATTGAATGCATTGTCTGTGTTTGAACGCTGAGCATGAGATCCCAAGACTTAATTATTACTATTGTTATACAACACAGCATAGAGTACAAAAATAAAAATACATCAACAACGACAATTGCCCAGCCCCTTGATAATGGCTAAAAAATTAGCCGAAGTCTCCCCAGACAGCAATCCTTTCGGATAGTTTCTACACACTGTTACTTTTCATGAATTAGAAACTGAATAAATAAACTTACAAAGCTTACCATTTCCTTCATATTCCACGAAATATTTCTAAAAGAAAGATGGCTGCCCAAATGTACAATAAATAGTTACCTTAGCGTTAATGAACAGCTGCACCCGTGCGTAATAATGCGCCCTGAAATGTAGCCATTTGCGCCTTAAGTAAACAGAAGTGTAATTTAATTATTTTTATATATAAAAAAAAAATATTTTTAAAAAGAGACACCAAGCACATATCTTTCATTTCTAAATTATGTTTTTGACATTTGATATTTTAAACTTGGTGCTTTATTTCTTAATATTTAAGAAGGAATGGGAAATTGGTTCCTCTTTTGCCTTCCTCGAGGAATTTAAATGAACCATTATTGGCCTCTTTAAAAATAATTGCAGATTCTTCTTTTTAATGAAAACTGTATCGTTAATCTTCTTTAGGAATTCTAAACAAAAAATTCATATTTTCAAATGTCATGACTAATGTTTTCTTTACATAAGTATTTTTAAAGCACCCTCCCACCACGAGAAGTTTAGTTATTTCACAAATAAAAAAATGGTCTCGCTGTTTCTCAGAGATAGATATTGAAAGTGTATAAACTCACTAACGTTAAGAAGTTGATTTTTGTCAAGAGTCGAGACGTTTGCTTCGAAGTTCTGGCCCTTATCTGGGCACGAACTCTGGTTTCCCATGTGAGTAACAAGTACACGATGATAACAAAAGGTTACGAAAACGCGTAACATAGCATAGATAGATGAAAAAGTCGATAACTAAGATAAATATTAACAATCGTATATATATATATATATATATATATATATATATATATATATATATATATATATATATATATATATATATATATATATATATATATATCCAGGGGCGCTTCCTTTCTTGAAGCAATGGAGAATTGTCAGATCTCTTAAACTGAGTCCCATTCCCAATGGAGCCCCGATTAGAGGTGTTAAACTAAGCTAAGTCTTCATTAATCTTAATCATCTTAGATATTCATAGTGCGAATATGTCACTTATTGTTCATATTTCCAATTCGTTTTAATTAAAGACTTCCACTTATTTCAAATCCATTAAAACAAAGTAACGATCGGAATAAAAGAGCCATGACAAACAACCTCGTTTTGGAACCAATGAATTTCTGTGTCGCCAGGTACATTCTTAACAGAGCCGCTTTGAATAGGTTTAGAGGCTAAAGTTACTTGTGTCTCGGCGAAGTGGGACGTGCAATCGAGACAAGAGAAAAAAGAACAAAGAAATTAAAAAAGACGACTTAGTGAGGAGGGAGACCTTTTGAAAGCAACAGTATTCTCTACTACATCTCCGCTGATTCACTTAAGTGTGTTCATTCAACGACGAGTATATCTAATAATGGGCCTGCTGAGTTAGGGGGGCGGTTTGGGTCCCAGGGACTGTCTCGTCTTTTACTCAACATATTGATGTTGACATATTGACTAATAGTTGCTTTCGACGAGTCAAGATGGAGAGAGAAGAGAGTGTGAGAGAGATACACAAAGAGAAATAAAGAGAGAGAACGGGAGGGAGAGACAGACGGCCAAGGGAAAAGTAGTCGTCAGTTTAGTTATTTTGACAAGGAAATGGGGATTTTCTTGCGTAATCCCATATGGTTAAAGACACTTAATAGTTTTGCAGCCAGCAACATGAAAACTAAAAAAATGGCCTCCTAAATCCCTCTCCTTTCCTCTTTCTTTCTTTTTTCAATCGTCGTGCTATATATATATATATATATATATATATATATATATATATATATATATATATTTTTTCTTCTGGCAATCATTCTTGAATTAATTATTATCGACTGAGTTTTTTTTCTTAGTATTCAATTTATTTCTGTAGTAATATTATTTCCACAGTACGATTATAGCTATAGCAATATTATTTATGTAGTAATATTGCTCGCAATAAATTTACATTTTACATGTTACATATTCCATTATATATATAATTACATTTTGAACAGAGGATACGTTTATGTTGTTAAAAGATTGTTATTTTTTATGTTATATTCATCTCGCTCTCTCCCCCACCCTCTCTTTTTCTCTCTCGATATATATATATATATATATATATATATATATATATACATACATATATATATATATATATATATATATATATATATATATATAAATTGATACATGTTTCATTAAATAATATAGACAAGTGTTGTCTATTTATTTTATGTTAATTCTTTTCATACCATCTGATAATTTTAATAACATTATCATTAAACGAGGAAAGAAAATCACAATGTTGATACATATTTTCTTATCCTATCTAAGCTTTCAGTTTACATTACAATATATTAAGCAATACATGGACAAAACAGTGATGATAGTCTGTTTCTGTTTACATATACATAAAACAGTTGAAACTTAACCTGAACAAAATAAACTACGGAATCTACACAAATATACTTAAATGCCTATAATTGGTAACAGAAGCCATTGGTTTATACCAACGGCTTCCCATACTTAATACTTCTCGAATTCACTCTCGCGTGGTCATGTGTGACGTCATGCGCTTCGGTGCTATTTTGGTTTTCAGCGTCTTATATGCACGAGTTTGTCCTTGCTTGGAAATCTTCCATGTAAACAGAAACAGACTATTATCACTGTCTTGTCCGTGTATTGCCTAATATATTGTAATATAATTGCCATCTTTGATAATGGCTTATGGAAGCCGAAAGCTTAGGATTAAAAAATAGGAATCAATATTGTGATTTTCTTTCTTCGTTTAAGCTTATCAGTCGATATGAAAAGAATTTACATAAAATAAATAGACAACGCTTGTCTATATTATTTAATAAAACATGTATCAATGAAAAAATGCTGCCTAAATACACACACACACACACACACATATATATATATATGTGTGTGTGTATGTATATATATATTCAGTGACAGACAGACAGGTATATAGAGAATAGAGAGAGGTAAAAGAGAGGATACGGAAAAATCAGAGGATCCTATGGTACACCAATAGTCTTTCATGATAAACTACAAAGCTTGATTACTTTGTACTCAGAGGCTATCTTTTTAATCCTATCACAGCCACTTTACTGTAGCTGTATCAGATATAAATAGCTGAGATTACCTAATGAAAAAGGTACGTAATTTACGTCACTTTCACTCGGACCAATATCCTAACCTATATTGTTACGATTATTACGCTTCGACAGTTTTGCTTACTGGCAGTCGTTAGGTTTTTTCTCGATCCGAGTATCCTCCAGGATATTTTGAACTGAACCCTTTGTTTAATGTCCCGATCTAGTCATTTTTCTCGTTACACTGTCCATCTTTATAAATATCTGCTATTTTAGTTATTTAGTGATAGTCCTGTTGCCAATAGTCTAAGTGTGACAATGAATAAAAGATGAAATCAGCCAAATCCTAAACGTAAGTCGTGAAGAACATCGAAAATCCATAATTCCAAGTGAAAAAATAAATCCAGGCCTGACTGATCATGTATGTATTCTGCAGGAGTTGGAGAGCAACGCCTGTAGAATGCAATAAAATGACTAAACACAGAGAAACAAACGTCTGAATGAATCAAGCACTATACTAGACCATGATGGTTTGCCCAGTAAAGCTAGCATTTATATAAATATCAGATGGGAGCCATTGATTAAGCATGAGAGTAATAAAGATAAATTTCCCTTTAGGATGCACAAGTGCCAGAAATCATGTAACCAAATTTATAGGATGGACTTAATAGATTCCGATAAAAATATACTAAACCACTCGAACTGTGATTGCAACGGAGCAGCTGAATGCAGTGACACTGGACATAAATACGAACGCCCGAAATCTGGTGAAAACGAAGGAAATCGGTGATGCAAAAAGATATTCCTATGAGAAATGCTAACCTAGTGTTGTCCAAATGTCATCAACTGCACTCAAAGCCAGTCATCTGGAGAATTATAAAGCATTCCTTGGGAAGATACTAAAACTAGAACTTTCTTAAAAGAAATAAAAACTATACTGCAAAAAAGTGAAACCACGTCTACAATTAATCCCCGCAACCTATCAAAAACTTCTCAACCCTCAAGAAAACCAAAAATTGTAAGAGAAACAGAAAATCAAAAATGCAAAAAGAAAGAGAAAATCAAAAATGGTAAGAGAAACAGAAAATTAAAATCGGTAAGAGAAACAGAAAAACAAAAATGGTAAGAGAAAGAGAAAATGGAAAATGGTAAGCGAAACAGAAAATCAAAATCGGTAAAAGAAAGAGAAAATCAAAATCGGTAAGAGGAACAGAAAATTAAATTCGGTAAGAGGAATAGAAAATCAAAAATCATAAGGGAAACAGAAAATTAACTCCATGAAAATCAACTCCATGAAAATCACTCAATCAATAACTCCGATACTATTCAGTTGTTCGGAAAATAATGTCAGATTTTAGAATCAGCTTTTATTCCTAAATTAATGCATTTAACAGTTTTTTAGTTTCTTTCAATAGAAACACTATACACTTCAGCTATCAAGCTACAAGCTTATTTATGCCTTTGCAATAAAACAATAAGATTTTGGACACAAAGAAATCTTTGAATGCAGTTTCTGTATCATTTAGTGCAACTAAATGTCATTTGGCTTAAAATAAATTGTCAAAATATTTGAAAAAGTTGTAGGCAATAGGTGAGACGAAGGGCATATGGCAGATGTGGCAAAATCTCGTATCCCAAGTCGATGAGATTCAGCAGAGTCATCTTGCCACCATGTGGCCGAGAATTGTCATGAAACAGAATTGGACTTTGTGGATTAATCAGTGCCGGTTTTATTTCTTAACTGAATGAGCCTTTCATCCAATTTTTGGCAGTACACTTCGAAAGTGATGCTCTGATTAGATTCCAGAAAGCTGTATAATGCCAATGGTTGACTAGAGAGTCACCATAATAATTAGTGCAATTTCGTTTTTTTAAAGCGTTTGTGTCTTTCGTCATGATCATGTTATTTAGGCGGTCGTCTATGATTGTCGTAAAGGAGACATTTCTCATCAAAATTCACTATTTGATCAAGAAATGGTTCATTCGAATTTTGCAGATGCAGCATCGGACACACTAAAAACATCAAAAGATTTGACTTTCACTGAGTCCATGTGGAACCCATCTATCGAGTCTCTTCATTCTCTTCAATTTTCCTGATTATTTATTATTTAAATCATTTCTCTGACACTTTGATGTGGTTTTTCTTTTACTAGTATTTTCAGATTTTGACTGTTGATTACAGATGGGCGTCCTCTATCACATTGATCTTCAAGACATATCTCCACTACGGAACTTCAGAAACCAGCACCGTACTGTTCGATCACAAGTGGATCCTTCACCCCAAACTCTTTTAATGTTGGCAGCTGTTTGAGAAGAATTAATACCAAGCTTAAACTCATGCAAAAGATTAAACGCATCCCTTTATTCAATATAAAGTTTACATAATATTTTAAGTTAAATTTTGAAAGTGATTGATATAAAATTAGCAAAGAGGACATTTTAATCATTCTGAATAAGCAATATATTTTTGTGCAACTATTACAATAATATATTACGACATAATAATTATAATATATTGCAAAACAAAAGATTTCTCCTAAAATCGGACATTATATGCCGAAAAATACAGTTCACCCTGTACATGGTCCGGGGACCACTCGATGTAGATGGCTACATCTGTTAACAAGAATGTTTGCCTTAAAACTTAGATTAAATAAAACAATTATATCAATATAAACAAATACGAACAATACAATTGTATACATGTTATTGGATATACGGTTCTGGGCGTCTATCAGTGTTAAAACTGTTATGCAATATCATTTCTTCTATTTGGCAGTGGTTGCTGGAAAATCTCCTGACAAATGAAGAAGAAACTTGAAGCAACGGAAATATAGTTCACCTGAAGATTATGGAATGAACACGTGAGCAACGATAATATCTGAAGGAAAATGGAAATAAAAATAACTTTTACACTTAGAATCAGAAATAGACAGTTGAAATTTCTAGAGAATGAATAAAAATAGAAATTTCTAGAGAATGAATAAAAATTACTTAGAAAATTTGTCAAACACATAGCATATTGGGAGCAAGAGGGACACTGGGAATCAGTGAGTAACCTACCTGTATAGTTTATGAAAATGGTTGACAGAACTGGGATTAGGAAAGATATCAAAAAGACAAAATTTACTAAGAGCTACAAAGGAGAGGATATTGTGGAGAGTCATGATCGCCTATATACTGAATGGAGGCGAGATATAGAAGATTAATAATGGAAATAACCTGCAAGCTGTTGCTGTTAAAACAATCCTATATTGAACGGTTGCTATTTGCTCTGTATATATTCTGTGACACGACCTTGTATATGAAAATGAGCTTGGTACGCGACTAGAACAGTATTATACATCCTTAATTCTAAGAATATTACATGGAGACAACCAGAACGATAAAATCTTAAAAAAACATTATCAATAGTAATAATTTACACCTCTTCAAGAGGAAATCCCAAATGTATCTTAACTTTGATACTGGCAACCGCTTCGATAGAGATGTATCATTATGTGATGCTACAATCTTCCTAATCTTGGTCAGTACATTCCAGTAGATGTGGAAGCGTCCACTTTCCAAATACACTAGAAAAATAGGAAGCTAATTAAGAAGGTCATTCTCATTGGAAATTAAGCTGGAAATAATTTAAACAGCAGTTCCGAAATGTCAATACAAAAATCACTTCGCAGAAACACTAATGAAAATTGCATACACAAACATCAAGCCACAAACAGGCGCGCCAATTGTGTCTGTTACATTCACTTACGCACAAATAACTTGGTAAAGGTATGAATAAACCTCCCCCCACCAGCTATAGGTTAAATAGTAGGACTTCTATATAGAAATATCATTGTTATTATAAAAAATATAATGCAATATTCGTTCGCCAAAAAATATTCTTACAATCCAAAATATGTTTCGGTTTATATAACGCACAGTGTTGATAAACCGTAAAAAATAAAACAATAAAAAAACAAAACAGGCGTAGCAGTGTATTACGAATTGCAGTGAAGCCGTCAATTTACGACGATCAGCTTTACGTTCGCCAATCATCGTATAACAAGCGACTTAATCTCCTTTAAACTATGTGGGGAAAAAGCAGGCAAAACAATAAAAATAATTCAAAGAGAAATGCTGAGAAAAACATGTAAGCAAAATGAACTCCCTCTATAAAGCAAAAATGGTCTGGGATAGAAAAATATCAAGTAAACAAAAAAATGTTCCAGGACATCGAACAAATACAATACCAAAATAACTAGTAAAAATATTGCAGATTTACAAGCCAAGAAATTTTCAGGAAACCTCCTCCAGTGGGAATGACAAGTAATATTTCCTAACCATCAAGATAAGCTTAAAATCGATAAGTTTGAAAACTATAACAAAGCATTTCCCTTAGGTGTTATGATAAATCTATAAAAGCGTTTAATGGAGAAGTTCATATAAGATCAATCTATACGTGTTACTGATACCTTATAACCCAAAATCTACCAAAAGATATAACTCTGCAATCAGTGCCATTACCAATTGGGCTACGGAAACAGCGTTGATAGAGCAAGTTTTCTTACAATTTTTCTAGTTTCGTTGAGATTTCTCTATATCTGCTAGCTTCAGTTCCTTAGAGAAATAGTATCAGGTAAAAGTCTATTCGCGCACACACGCACACACACAAATAAACACACACACACACACACATACACACACACACACACACATATATATATATATATTAGATAACGATATATAAAACTAGAACAGTCTATCCCAGCGAGGGTATTAAAGGGTTCAGTTCGACATTCCAACCACCTGAAGAAGCCCAGAGCGTGCAACCGCCGAAACATTTTGATGGCAACAATATGGCAACAAAGATGAGGGCGATAGTCCTGAACAATGTAAATAGTGTACATAATACCTCATCTCAGAAATATAGACAGATATAATTTTTTATATATCAAGAACAATTTGAGAGGAAAATATATGACAACGTGGAAATTTTTTTCGTGTGTGCGTTTCGTCATTTAGGACTTCATTGGACTAAGATTATGTGGATAAAAATAACAGTTAAGTAAAATAAAATACAGTGCGATGCCCGGTCTCGGTCCCATTGACGTAGAGAGGCGGGGATCGGTAGTCATACCGAGGTCAGTGCAACCGTTGTTTGCGTGCGCTGTTCAATTTTTACCCTTAGCCCGAGTGTACGCACTCGGGTTATTCACGTTAAAACCTGCCTCGTCTCAATGGGGAGAAGATAACGACTACGCATACACCCGAACGAGAGACTGGTAATTTTAAATTCAATTTTTTATATGTGTTTTAGGCATATAATCTAGCCGATATCATTTAGATTGTTTTTCTTTCCATCACTCTTGTTATTAAATATCCCACGCTGTGATAATAGAAGCCCCGCCATTAATGGTGAAACATTCAGGTGTATGTATAGTCGCATCAACGTAAACAAACTTTGTCAGATGTAATCCTATAGGACGAAACGCGTCACAAGAAAACTTTTATATCTTTTCCCTTAATTTATATATATATATATATATATATATATATATATATATATATATATATATATATATATATAAATTAATTGATTTAAAATATGGTTTTCGCTACACAGTTCTAACCATGTTTCAAAAATGGAAGCTAAAAGCCACGAATTTAATTTTGTGATTAAATTAAAGACATTAGTTCCATTTCATCCTCAAGCGAATTTCCTTTATATATATATATATATATATATATATATATATATATATATATATATATATATATATATATATATTTACTTTTATAATGAAAATAATAAACATTAACTAACAATTCTTGAAGTTATCTATATTAAAAATTTGATACGAACTCTTATTAAAATTAATTATGAACAATTTTTAAAAATGTTTACAGTAGATAATCTAAAATATCTTGGTTATGACTAATAATAAATAGTTTTTAAAAATAGACATCTGATAAACTTAGTTACCTCCCTTGATGTTGCTGCATGTACGTTTGCATCATAACATTTAAAAATCGTACAGTATATAAGTTTAGCGCTTTTCACTTCACTAGTAAAAATTTAATTTTCAGATGACCACAACAATTTTGTCTTAGGCAAAACATGGCCTTGATTGCGACATTGTGCTAATGTCGAAAGTACTCGGAATAAAATGAATATGCATCGACATCGTAACTTGATTTCTTTCATTAATAAGGATACTAAGAAACTGTTCGTAAATATTAGAGGATCCTATTAAGAATAAGTAGACAAAACTTGTCTAAATTACTTAATGAGACTTGTCTTAACGAAAACATGCTGCCAAAATATGCGCAATATATATATATATATATATATATATATATATATATATATATATATATATACACATGTGTACGTGGCCGAGTGGTCTTGCTCAGCATAGTTTCAGTATAAATCACTGATGGACTCCGTGGGTGTTGAACAAACACAAATGTACCTGAGCATGCGTTTGCAATAGGAAAATTCGACAGATTTGACATCAGTCAGAAACACTTAACCCTAGGCTATCGGCGCATAAAAGAGAAATGGAATTTTTGAACGCATTATGTACATTATGTTAATGTGTAGCGTTTTTCAAAATCATTAGAATTTACGAAACGGTGTACCGTTATTAGATCCAATGTCAAGAAAACGAAATCCATTACTCATAGCTTTGATCGTTGCCGCTATCTATTAAATGATTACAGTTTTTTTTCCTTACGGAGCCGATATTCCAATCGAGATATTTTATGTCTCAGTTATTTTATCTCTGCTTAAATATTTTTATTTTTATCTTTTATTGCTTCTGTACGTTTCTTTTTCGTTTACCTTAAATTCTTTATTGAAGCTTTTTTAAAAAGAAAAATGACACCATATTTTTGAGGAGAACACGGTAATCCGTTTCATTAATTCACGGTAATATTTTATTTGTCTATTAAATCTCCTGAATCAAATTTCAACACACCAGAGGAAAAAGAGAAAGAGAGAAAGGAAGAGAATACAAATGGAAACACTTTGTTTTAATTATTTTCTTTTCTTATTAAAAATACAAAATCATGCGTTTCGATCATTTATGGAGAAACTATTTGTGTTTAATAAAGTGCTTAGCATATTTTATTGTCATTCCCCAGCGTTTTAAGTGTCTAATTGAAATTACAAAGCTGTCTTATCTTCTAATAAAATATCTTTTACGTATGTTTATTAAAAAGTCAGTGAAGTTCTCAAATTACTTTTCTGTACAAATCAGCGAAAAGGGAGCTTTTCGATAATAAAGTAAAGTAATAATTTTAAAAGAACCTTCAAACATAAACTCGGTCTTTCATCTGAATTTTGTATTTGTTTGATAAGAATATTTCTAAAGGAATGTCTGGAAAAAACATGTTTTCCTGCAACACAAAGAGAAAAAAGGCATGAAACTGCCTAGCAACCAGACATTGATCTCGTAAAATAATGGCCTGGGATGAATACATTTTTTGTTTATCTTTGTGAATATTATAGATATCATTTCACTGTGTATATTCTTTTTATTTTCGTCTGTAAGCTATAAATCTGTTTTCAATATATTTAGTGAAAGGATGAATAGTGTTTCTCTATCCCGGATTTCATTAAGTTTTGAATCTGGGTTGGCATGTGAACCTAATATCTTTCCTATTCCTAATCTGTCTTTCTCTCTCTTTTCTGTTCTTCTCTCTGTCTCTGTCTTTATATATATATATATATATATATATATATATATATATATATATATATATATATATAGATAGATAGATAGATAGATAGAGTGTTAGGAAACATTTATGCGCAGCGATTGAACCTCAGGGAAGGATTTTTTTCTTTTTTCTTTTAATCATTTCGCTAAAACCTAGACAGTAATGTCACTATGTTACTGAGTGTGGAAGAATATAAAAAAAGAGAAAGATTATTAAGGAGATGAACAATAAATGAGGTGTAATCAAGAAGAGAATCGATAACGATTGCCATTTCATTTAAGTTTTTGTAGATAAAATTTATCTGGAAAGCGTGAAGCCGGAACGGATTTCCACAACCGATAAATACAAGAAAGGAAACTGTTAGAAAGGAACTTACGGTTTCATCTAGCCAATTCAATTTATTTTTGAGACCTTGTTGCCAAACTAGTACTGTGCTTATGTTCATATAGTCTAGGAACAATCCGAATAAGTACCATGAAAATATTTATAGAAAAAGTAACCAAGAAGCGACGTTATGGTGGTAGAAAAATGAATGCTGCCGGACGCCAGGCCAGGAACAATAATATTACTGATTCTTCTTTGGATTTTATCAAAAATATCTAAATATATCGAAGGACGACCGGACCATATGTGACAGCACGATTCAAAGCATGGACGGATGGTTCGCAGATTCTGGCCAGAAAATCTTTTAGCTTCACACAGTGAACCAACTTTCTTAGAAGACCAAGCATTTGTAAACTTTCCGCTTCTTATCAACAGAGGATGTTAACCAATGCAGATGGGGAACAGAAAGGAATCTCTCAGATGGTTAATAGAAAGCAGTTTCGTTTTGGAGGAGTTAAAATTAACGAGCCATACTTTGCCCCAGTTACCGGCGGATTGTCTGTGATTTTTTAGATCAGCTACCAATTTGACTGTATCAAACCGATCAGACTTATTATTGAGAGCAGAGTAAACAGTTGTCTCATCTACATAGATACATTGAATCACTAGCTTCATCTACCGCAAAGAAAATTGTCTATCTGTGTCGCTCCAGTAGTTTTTCTAGCCTGAGCCATCCTTCAAATCTATAAATAAACCATTCGCCCTTGCATGGAATACTACTGCTATATATGGTCTGGGGTCTCCGCTGTTCGTCTCGAGGTCCTCGACAAAATCAAGAGACGGATATAAAATGTGATGGATTCTGATCTGGCATATTGTCTACAGTCAATTTCTCACAGACGTGCCGTGGCTTCCCTCTATCTTTTCTACAAGTATTTTCACTCCAACTGCTCCGATGAGCTACTTTAGATGGTTCCCAAACTGCATGAATTTGTGCTACGAGGTTGTCATCTCGGTCCCACTGTCGAAACGGTTAAATATAGCCGTCTCTTCTACCCCAGCAGATTCTTATCTCGCACTTCCCGTCTGTGGAACTCCCTTATTTTTACTTACTTCCCTGATAGCTATAATCTTCAAATATTGAAATGCAACGTCAATCGACATCTTCTGATGCCTTGATTTTGTTCTCCATCCTTTTCTTTATCCTTTCTTTAAACACGCCTATTTACTCTTCCTCTCACTATCTGTAGCCTCTTACATGCTGGTGGCACTCCCGCCTTGCTTGAGGTGAAATGATAAAAAAGATACCAGATTGAGAACTGATGTTATCAGGGAGGTTAGTGATTAAAATTAAGATCAAAGTAGGTCCAAGGATAGAACACGGTGTGTGTTTAGGTGTCACCAGCATCAGTGCAAAAATATCAAGAAGAATGGCCGTTCAGGACAATGCAATTTCATAAGAAAGACGAAATCAGTTAAAAATTCGTTCAGAATTACCATAATCTTTCAACTTGTGAAGACGACCGGCATGCCAAATCCAGTCGAACGCTTTCGCGATGTCCAAAGCCACATCCCTGGCTTCACCATTCTAATCTAATGATTGATAGACTCTTTCAGCAATAATGTTTAATACAATGGCAGTTGACTTCGTTTCAGAAAAACAAAACAAAACAAAAAAAAACTATATAGCATTCCCTATATTGTTTTTTTTTTTTCTAAAAGAAGACCCTGCGATGTGAAATGCTTAACTAAACAAGAGATCATTAGGGCCTCTTGTAGTTAGACCCAAAGAGTAATGTAAAATATTTTATCGTAAAAACGGGTTAACTTTTAATTCTTTTAAGGAAATGGTTTACCTCATTTTTAGATATGAAAAATCTCGTTGCGGCAGAAATACATCCGACCTATACCCTCCGAAATACTTGTCGCATAATGGGATGGCATTAATGACAATGGTGTCTTCATCTAACTAATGTCTTACTAAAAATATCTCCCGAAAATGCCTCCCACATAATATGTGGGAGGCATTTTCGGGAGATATTTTTGCCGCAACCTATAGTAACATTTACCGTTTGTAAGCGTTCGGTAAGAGGTTATAATTTCTCTATTATTAATATCCGGATATATTACTTCGCTTTGCTAAAAAAATTTACAAGCCATTTTTTTTGTTAAAAAATTTATATTTTGCATCTTATTGGATTTTCAAGCGAAAATCATTTGAAAATAAATCGAAACGATTTTCTTTCTCTTTTATGCTAATTGCTGTGTATTATTTGGTTACATTTATATTGTAAACATAAACATCGATAGCATCTTGAGAGGTGTTTCTGAAAATGACATTTTTTTCACTTTGATATTAACAGTCATGTGGAAATAAAGGATTTTCCAATAACTTGGACCGATTTTAATGTGAATTAAGTTTAAGCGTCTAATGATTTTTTTCTTTTTCTTTCAGATTTGACAGATATTTGGACGATATTACTTTTTACACATAACTGCCATGACTTAAATAACATAATCCAATAGAGAAATAAATAAATGTTCACCAATAACACTGATTTATTTACTGTTGACTTTGATCCGTCTTAATGAAACACCATTATATATAATCCGTTTTAATGAAATACCCTTTATATTTCAGAAGTATATACATAGTGTCCCCCGAAAAATATACGCACATTTTGAAATCCCATAAGGCCTGATATTATTTTTTGCCTTTTTTCAGATCCATGCATTTAATTTAATATTAAATTTATTGATTGATTGGTTCGTTTTCTCCACATTGCGTGTTATTTAAAGCCAGTAAATACTTTTAGATTGGTTTGGTCTGTTTTACGGCATATCAGACTCAATGGGTCATTTAATGCCGCAAACTTTTTATTGCTGGTAATGTTTTTCTTAAAAAAATCTGAGGATATTTTTCCTTGAAGAAATCTATAGCTGGTAATATATTTTTCAAAAAATGTATAGCTGTTTGTATTGCTGGTATTTCTTAAAAATATTGCTGATAATAATTTTTCCTTCAAAAATTATTGCTGGTAATAATTCTTTTAATTATTACAAAGTATTTCTGCTATTAAAACCTATTTTTATACAAGTTTGGGTGATAACTGTTTGCCCATAGCTGGGACCCTAACAGGTGCTACAATCCCAGGTCAGGGTCGACCTGGGAACACCAGCAATTAAGAGGTGGTTCCACGCTCCTCAAAATTTCCTGATCAGAGGCCTTGCTGTTGGACGTAGTTTATCGTCTTACCCAGGACGCGGATGTAGCTCATCGTCTTACCCAGGACGGTAGATTGTAAGAATTTTCCTATTTGAGATAATAATCATTTTGTGACGCAAGTCCTGCTAATTGACTCACAGCTGGTGGGAAAAGAGGTGAACTCATTCCTTGCCCAAAAGTATTTGTACGTAAGTGAATATAGCGAAAACACCTAGAATTGGAACTCGTCTCTCCGATTATCAGTTCTGAACCATTATCCTTTACACCACATCCAAGTTTACCGGGCTTGGTATTCCCAACCGGTAACCCATCAAGGTACTGACCAGGCTCGACGTTGCTTAGTTTCGGTGATCCTACGGGAATGGGTGTTTCAACGTGATATACACGTAAGACAAATATTTAATTTAAATCGTTAATCTTCTTTGCAATAGACAATAATATTTGTTAATTTTAATATTTTAATTTTAATATTTTGTTTGCAAGTCAATAAATACTGCAATTATTTTCATTTAAAGTGTAGTTATATTTTTGGGGAGGCTACCTTGTTTATTTCGCATAACTCAACTCTGAGAAACTTTACATCATAATGGTAATGGCATTATCGTTTCCTTATGAGGAAATATTCGGCATTCATTGGACGAGCCGCTAGTACTGCTGCCAGTTGAAAATAGGTTTCTCAAGTCCACAAAGTGTTATTGCTCGTTCCAGTATTTCATCTTCCCCTTACAGTAAAAAGTGAAATCAATTTTTTGATTATATTGTATTCTCTTCGAGAATATGTATAGAGAATACATATTAGTTGTTGCTACAGTTGAAAGTCCTCAAGTGATGTGTTTTTTGGTATTTGGTAAATTTCTTTATGTCTTTCGATTCTGTAGTACCAGTCTACGAGGTTTCAAGAAGGATGGTTCTCACTAATACCTACATGTTTCCTTCGTTCAAAGCCATTTTTAATCCTTCATGTGAGAAAGCATTTGTACGCAGCTGACAGTTTGAGAATTACTGAATGATTTTGGCATCATGAATGACATCTATATGAAAGTCTCGGTCCGATGAGACTATTTAAGATGATGACTTGAGTTCTTAGATAAATGTCTTGGTTTTTGTATCGTCTTGAGCTGTTGAACAAAATTATCCCAAACTTCGTTCAATCTCCTTGTCCTCATTACTAACGTTTGGCCAATTATTTATTAATTTATCATTCTGGAACTCCATAACAAGGATAGAAGCCATGAAGGAGAGCAGAAATGGACAATAGTTCTCCAATGATGCTGAAGCGAAAATGGAGACAGTTAAGAAAGATGCTATGCAAGTCTTAATTCAAATACGGAGTATTAAGAAGGAAAATAGGTCTAGATTCGGAATTTTGAGACATAGTGGTAATTTGCGGATACTTCATGTGTTTCTATGTTTAAATGTAATTAAGGGACGTGTCTTATTTTCTGACTAATACCTGTATTATAATTAAGAATGATGGAGACTATATTGAGAACTTCGAGTGCAAATAAAAAAAATATCCACATCGGTATAATATATCTTTACGTTCGTCACATTGCCTTCTGCCAGTGATTATAGTTGGTAGTATTAAGATCATGTGATCAAAGTTTGAGCTTGATTGCGCAAGTTTTCTCGCTGCTTTTACAGTGTAAACATGGCGATCACGATAACAGTTTGCAGCAAGGAGGAACATAGCACTTGTAGCATGATTTAGAAGGGAGGTGCCTATGAGAAATATTGAGAACTAGATTTGGAATCCTAATTCTTTTGTATTCCTTTTTGGTATGCTTTGTGTGCTTCTATTATTAAAACTGTTGCAATTAAAGAAAGACTGACATTATTATTTGACTGATACCATGATTGTGAAGGAATCAGACTATGTTGAGTACTAGATTTCGAATCCTGAATCTTTTCTGTTCCTTTCGATAAGAAATAAATGCTTCTACTAGTAAAAGTCTTGTAATTAAAGGACAAATATTTTTCTTTGACTGGCACTTGTACCATGATTGAGAAAAGGGTAGAATATTAGAACTATTGAGAACTAGATGTGGAATGCTGAGTCATTTGTATTCAATTTGATTATGCTTTGATAGGCTTCCGATATTCATATCCAACTTACAGTTATTGAATAGAGGGAAAGATTTTAACGTAAAATGTTTTAACGTAAAAAAATGAATTAACAATTGTTTTAAACTGGAAAATGTTCGTTCACTTGTTTTTGTTGTTCTGTGTATGTGTGTGTTTGTGCATGTGCGTCAAATAATGGTAAGTTTACTGAAACCTTTGTAACATTAGGGTTTATTGTATATTTCTCATCAATTGTAATGTATAGTAAGCAACACATTCTTCCTATTCCGTATCTCGCCCCTTAATTGGCCATTTGACTGACTAAGCTTCGTGAATAACCACCATTGGCGCCATCTTGTCGATCATATATCACCATTGCCAAGTATTTATGCCTTACTTAATCAGCATTTTATCTTTGCCACAATCATTGCTAATTTCTTCAGCTCTTCTCCCGATTCGCCGATTACAATCACGTGATGGTCATCGTCATTTTCCTCGTCGCCTCCACCACAAAAGCTCTCAGCTTGAACGACACAAGCATCGGTCACTGATTGTTCAAGATCGATCAGGTCGAATCAAACGATCCGACTCCTAGTAAACGATGTGAGAACTCATCAACTTCTCATTAACAAGTGACAACATCGAGCTTGTGTCCTGCGTGGGAAAGCAGTGAATCGAATCAAAATGTCAGATAAGGTACCCCATCCAAACTCTATCTTTCTTTCTCTATTCCCACTCCTTCAATTACACTTCTTTCTTTTTGTTATCTCTCTCTCGTCCGTACTCTATCTTTCTCTCACTCTACCGCTATCTCTCTCTCTCTCTCTCTCTCTCTCACTTTTTCTCTCTTTCTTTCTTTCTTTTTTTCTTTCTTGTTGCGGTGCCTTTCTGTACTTCATGTATTTTTCCCTACTTATTCTTTATACATAATCCCAAACCATCTCCTGACTTGTGACAGTGGAGCAGAGTATTATTAAACGTTGGATTGAGGCGTTATTAATTGGATTTCCATACTGGGTAAAATGGAATAACGAAATATTATTTTTTGAGAACAATAAACATGCAATATCTTTATAGATGTTAAATCACAAAAGTAAGACAGTCATTGTTTGGCTAAACAAAATATCGTTCGAATTTCTTCGTCGGAATCGTCATCGACACCGCTGCCTTCTCTTGCTGTTCTGTCCCGTTTCAATCTCACTGTTTCTTCTTCATCTAATGCTCCTACTCTATTTTCTATTACTTTTTCATCGTTATCATCTTACGCCCCGTCATTTCCTCTTATCCCTTCTTCTTCTTCTTCTTCTTCTTCTTCTTCTTCAAATTATTCAAATTATTCAAATTATTCAAATTCTTCAAATTATTCAAATTCTTCTTCTTCAAATTCTTCTTCTTCAAATTCTCTTTGAAGTAATTACTTTCTGTCCGTTTATTATCTTCTAATAACATTATTCTTCGCTTCTACCCACCTTGTCCATGTCTTCTTTTATTTTCCATATGACGGTATTTCTGACTTTTCCTTGGTATTAAATATTCCAACTTTTTTAATTATGGAGCACTCTAATGATCATCTATTCACTTGCATTATTCCACTAAAGCATGAAATGAGCGGGTATTTCTCGGTTATTTGACTTAAACGAGTAATTTCAATAACACAGAGAGAAAGGGCGCATGCCGCCCACTTTCCTGCCTATTGGAAGTCATTACCTTTTGTTCCAGTTTTTAAGAACTCAGGTGAAACGTCCTACCCTTTCAGTTCTCAGCCTATTAGCTTTCTACTCCTTTTTGGGAAACTTCTAGAGGCTTTAATCAATGCCGAATTGGTTCATCATCGCTGGGCCTTTTTACAGACAAGCAATATGGCTTTTGTTTCTCAAGGTTAACTGCTAATGTACTGACGATAATTGCGGAAAGAGTCTATCATGCTCTAGATAAAAATGGTGAAGCTCTGAACACCTCGAAAGCTTTTGATGGAGATTGGTTTTTAAGCCTTCTCCATAAGCAGAATAGTTAAGGTGTCTCTGGACATATTTTTGAATGGATCCAGTCTTTCATATCACAATGTGAAATAAAATTTAACCTGAACGACCATTCTTCGAGATCTTTCGTACTAACGCTGGTCCCCCTCCACCAGGGTTCCATCCCTGATCCTACTTTCAATTTCATTAATGAACTTCTTGATGGCATCAGCTCTCAACTTGGTATCGATGCGGATGACATAAGCATTTACTCCTGTCAAGGACAAAATAGAAGCTGATGACCAAAACGACTCCAAGTCCGTGCTTAACTGGAGCAACAAATGGCTTGTTAATTTTAGCGCTTCTAAAACTTCTATCCAGACCACTCTCTGCCTTCTTTCAACATGGCTAATTCTAACCTCCAAAATGCACTTTCCTGGGCTAACGTTCTTAGCTGGCATGAAGTAGAAGAACTTGAATAGAATACATTGCTATGTCGGCTTCTAAGGAAGTTGTTTTACTGTATAGTGCGAGACAATTTTACTCCAGAATCTATCATACATATCTATAAGTCTACCATTCGTCCATGCTTAAAATATTTCTGCAACATATGGCCTGGTGCACATCCTGTTCTCTTTGAGCTTCTTCATAAAATCCAAATTATTGTTCCTGATCTATTGGCTCGTCTTCAGTCATTTTCTCCCCTCCGTCGATTTACTTCTGTGGGTATTTTCTATAGCTACTTTCATGGTAATTATTCGGATGAACTAGAATTTTTTAATTTAAGCGTAGTACTAGACTTGGGTCGGGATCTCATTAGTTTACAGTTGAGCTGGCTAGATGTAGAAGGAAGTTCTATGTTAACAGTTTCTTTTTTCCCACTTCTCGCGTGTAGAACACTATTCTGGTTTCATGCTTTCCAGCTAACTTTAATCTGTAAAAGTTTAAATGCGATATCATCCACTCTCTACAGTCTTTCTAGTTACTCCTTTCTCTCATTGAAGTCAACACTCGAAGGCGAGAGGCTGTTTCATGCTACAAGCAATCGTCAGGCAATCGGGTTTCAATGTTCACTTTTATATTTATATTTACATACACTCTATTTCTGATATTGAGCACTTTATTCCATAAATATAGCACACCTTGAAACTATATTACTTCATATATATATATATATATATATATATATATATATATATATATATATATATATATATATATATATAAAAAAGGACTCTGGTGAAATAAATTATTACAATGGTACCTTAAAGTGGTCTGTTTTTCTTTTAAATATTAGCTCTGGATTTACATTGAGTTCTCAGGATTTCATCCTCCTTGGGATTACCCATACGGATTCTTCATAACTTAAATATATATATATATATATATATATATATATATATATATATATATATATATGTAGAAATATACTCTTAAGTTGTGCTATATTTATGGGATAAAGTGCTCAATATCAGAATTAAATCGTGTGTAAATATAAAAGTGAACATTGAAGTCAACTCTTAGGGGCGATAGGCGGTTTCATGCTAGACACAATGGTCAGACCACAATTGCGTCTAGCATAAAACAGCCTGTCGCCTCTAAGTGTTGACTTCAATGTTCACGTTTATATATATATATATATATATATATATATATTATTGGCTTTGACGGCTTAAATTAAACATTACACCGTAAATTGAACAGGGCACATATAGAAACAAAGGTTAGTGCATTTGAACATGTTAAATCAAGCAAAACATTACGAAGACACTATATCAGAAATTAGAACATCGTATAAAAAGCAAGCTAGCGTAGATCAACGTAGAGTAAGAAATCGAAATAGCTTAAATATTTCTCTTGACTACACTAATAAAACATTGCAAACGAAAACACCATAATTAAGCATACATTTGAAAAGAAAGCAAAATCTGCATTTTCTCTTAGTTTTACCATTTTTTGTGCTAGCATATCGAAGTATATTTAGGTAGGATGAACTAGAAGATACTGAAGAAAGTTGCAAGTACATCATATATGCTTAGGTATATAAATGGGAATCATGTTTGCCGAACATGGTTGTTTCTCTGTAGTGTGCCACGTCGTTTGTGTTGTTATACTAGTCTCCACGATTGTTTTCAGGACAATAAACAAAAGTCGCCCCAGTATATGCATATGATCTGTATTGGCTACTTTTATGTTCCAGTAAGAGGATTTTGCCAACAGCTCCTCAGTGAGAGATAAGGGAGAGATAGATTTCCTAATCCTAACAGTTACAGATTCACGTGAGTATCTTGATTTCTTGCTAACCGCTGATTCGTCAATCCATGATCCAATGAAATGACACTGTCACATACTGTTTCTTTGTTTCATTCTTTTTCTCGGGCTTGTGACCATCAACTGACTCTATCAAATGAGACTAAAGGTTGACTCTGTCTTAGTCATGAATCTGCAATAGAGAAAGTCATTGAATATTGGATAACCCAAACCCCACACAATTTAGGAAGTACGTGTGTATGTATGTATATGTGTGTGTATATATGTGTATGTGTGTATGTGTATACTGGTTCCATGTAGCTTGGAAAGTATGTGTGTATGTGTGTGTGTGTGTGTGTGTGTGTATGTACTGATTCCTTGTGGTGGGATGGTGTGTATGTGCGTATGTGTGTGTATGTGTGTATATGTACAAATGAGTTTACTAATTCCTCGTAGTAAGACGATATATGTATGGAGGGGAATATAAGCACGCATATATACACGCATGCTGACAGAAACACACAAAAATGGAAACAGATCCAAGAACACATAGGGGTCAGTAAAACATTAAAAGATAAAATGCCGATAAGCAATTGATCATTTCGCTTGGACCAACCTTAATTGTTTTATGACCCTTCGCGAAGAACTCTTCATTGCCAATTCAAGAAAGAAATTCGGATTACTAACACAGAAAATGTCTCATATCGAGAATATTTAACATTGAAAAACAAAAGAAAAAATTAATTATTTTTAATAATATGTGGAAATCTCCACTTTTACCTGAAGACGGTCACGAGACCAGAAACACGTGTAGTACAATTATGTAAAACAAAGCATAATATTTTTTTCTAAATAAATCCACATTACAACCAAAAACGTTTGCGACACCTCTCTCTTTCTTTTTATTATATATATATATATATATATATATATATATATGTGTGTGTGTGTGTGTGTGTGTGTGTAGGTTTGTGTGTCTGTAGGTTTGTGTGTGTGTATGTAAGGATATTGCACTGGAAACATAAAAATCGCTACACAATTGCAGTTGTTATTTAATGCATATCAATGAATCAACGGCGATTGTAAATTACTAGTGAACTATTTATTTAGATATAAAAGCTAAACATGGCCACTTCTTTTGAAAAAAAAGGGTTTATAATGTTTGAGGGCTTTACACTGATCAACCAATCAAATGTGACCTATGTTAAATGTAAACTAAGTGAAGAAACAAAGATTTTCTATTATTTTTTATAATTGTGCCATGGCCCGTATATTGTCAGCTAACAGCAGCCAGACATAAGCCTAAATCGGATACATAAGTTAACATAAAATATACAAACCAGACAATGCAGTTTCGTAAGAAATAAAAGGTGGTTGTAGAGAGATAATTTCAAAATGCTAATCAAGTTATATGCTTTGTGATTTCCTACATAATATTTTGTAGTTGATAAATAAATGGCTTCTTTAAGAAACTAGTAAATAATTTAAATATATAGAATTATTTGGTAAATAAATATGCAACTCTTAAATAAAGATCCTTCATATAAGATGTTAAGAACACTAACCAATCAAAGTAAAATGTAAAAATTATCAACCAAATACCAATATATATATGTACAAGATACTACCAGGAAATTAATACCCATTATATTAAATCCACATTTATCTCACAAATAGAAAAGTTAAGCCATATGCATTGCAACGCAGTACAACTAAAATATAAGAAAAAGTATTATCAAATTCCAAAGTTTAACTAAATTGTATGGTTAAAGATAAAATATGCTTACGATTTACTTTTAATTCATTTCTTTGATTTTTATAATGAATGTTTGTCAAAAACTGATGATTTTGGGTTTTTCATGTAAACACAAAAACAGGGTTAATATAAATATTTACAGTCCCTTGCCATTTAAGAAATTTTCCATTTCACTTTCACTTAAAACTCCCAAAATATTTAGAAAGTGATGTATTATTTCTGTAAATAGTACTGGTGAAGGACAAGATATGTTGATACCACCTAGTTTTAAAATAATTCTTAGTACTACCAATACAGAATTTTTCAACTGTCCGATTTTCTGTTGTAGAGATAGTACTAAGATAAACAAGAGATTTACTTAAACAATTTTTTAGCATTGGACATTGGTCAGAATTCCTACAATTTCATTGGCCAATATCATTAATAATATTTATCTAGGAACGTGTATTATGATCCAGATTTAAAATTTTACGATTCTGCAAATTCTATAATCTTCTCAAGATTATTGGTGCAGCTATAACTTTTAATGTATCTCTGTTAAATATTTTACTATAAGTTTTACTTTTTGGAAAATTTGTTATCAATCAAATGGAGGAACTTATGGCCTAACTTAGTACTGACTAAATGATTTCTATTTCTTTTATTTGGACCACTATCAACATATTTTCCTAAACTTGATTTCAGCGTACTTATAACCACTATTCTTTAAAACTCTATTATAAATATCACTCTATTTATCCAACGCATCTTTGTCCGGTGAGTGATTGCTAATCCTAGGTTCTACAAACGAAGGTGTATATTTGATTACAGATGGAGGGTGGTTAGAATTGGAGTGAATGTAAATTGGGTTGGCATTTTTTTACATATAAAGTTGAAATACACCATTAAAGAGATCTAAAGTAACAGCAAGAAAATCTACTTGTTTAACATTACTAGTAATTTTAACCTAAAGACTGAAAATTTTTAGTCCTCTATTAATCATTTTTATTAATTTATCTATCTTAATTTTAGTGGATGTTTCTACTGCGATGAGATCATCATCTCTATATACGTCAATATTATCAACATTGATATCTTCATAGGAAGTAAGGTTATATAAAATGAATAAACCCATTAGGTCAGAAGACACGGCAGAATCTAATGATCCCATTGAAATATCAAAGTAATCATCAGAGTTCTTAACACTGTTCTTTATTGTGGATAAGAACTGGTCTTCTGCAGTTCATTCTTATATTTAACTCTTCACTAGAGATATTAGAATAATTTTCGTCAAATTCCAAAGCCAGGGTAAAGAGATCCTTGAAGATTAACCCGTAAAAATCCATAATATCAAACTGCAAGAGCAGTTGCTTTCGTTACTAATTTCTGTAAAACCAATTAATATCTTCTATTTTACCAATCCAGTGTATAAGGCTAAGGCGTTGTTTGATCTGTCATATATATATATATATATATATATATATATATATATATATATATATATATCATTGCGGAAATGTGCGTATTTATGCATGTTTGAATGCCAATTTACATAGAATATGCAAAAGTTAACCAAACGGCATAAATTAAATATGCAGTTAAATGTCATTACTGTAAAAACAGTATTAATCTTGCACAGAGGAAACTGGGATATGTCGATTTCCTGTACCCAAAATGTTCTTAATTCCCATTATATATATATATATATATATATATATATATATATATATATATATATATATATATATATATATATATATATATATATATATATATATATATATATATATATATATATATAGGGGCACAGTGCTATGGGTAAAGGAAAGTCGGATGAGTTCCACCACGGAATATGTAATCGAGCGGCGTGTTATCGAGTCTAATTTTCTACCTCTTCATCACCTAGGCCTGTTGGTACAGTTGGTATGACATTAACCTGGTAGTATAACTGTCCGGGTTTCAATTCTCAGTAGTGGACAAGCACTGCTGATGAGTCCCAAATGTATTTCGTTGAGGTTTCTTCTAGACTCGATGAATTACTTAATTATAATTGTTTCAAATCCTCCATATAATTTCTATCACTTGTATATATGCGGCATTTTACTTTATTTACCCATTTACTGGACTGTTTTACGCGATATTTCTAATCAGCATTATTTAAGGGAAGATATTTAATCTATTTGCTATCGAAACATATGAGAATATCAGGATAAATATCAAAATGTTTATAAATAAAACAAAACCTATTAGGAGAATGTTATGCAAGCAAAAAGTATGAATAAAACATCAGAACTAAATATTATCTATGCATACGTACAAATGATATAGAATCTGATTAATGTAATAAACAAAACAGGAAAAGTACATTAGATCTCTGGAACGCTCTTAATAAACAGCCACCCATTTTGAAAATTCAGTGAGCGTGAAATAAAGCTGGGAATAGATAAGTAAAACAGTGTGCGTCTAAAATTCTTTTTGCAACAATATTGTAAGAGAGTACTTGTATATATTTATGTTATAATTTTTAAATAAATAATTATATATATATATATATATATATATATATATGTGTGTGTGTGTATGTGTGTATGTGTGTATGTGTGTGTGTGTGTGTTCGTAAGTATGTTTTTCTCCCAAATCAACAAAGTTTAGTGATTTATCGATATAAATGCTGGTGTGAAACTGACTATGTAATCAAGAATATCCAGCGGTTAGAGGAAAGAATTAAATAGTGATATTGGAGGGCCAATTATTCAGAAGAGGGCCCAGACGAAACATCTAAATGTTATGGAGGCTGCTGTTATCAACTCAACTCTGCTTGATTCTTAATTTTTTCCCGCCCCTTAATTCCTGTTTTAAATTTTTTTGCCTTTAGCCTAATTTTATTTCCGACAATTTTTCTTCCGACGAAGGCTCGGACGAAAGGCATTTTAAGTTTTTCTTTTCTTATCGTAGTCGTAGTTTTATATTTGATTTTATCATTAAAAGAGAGATAACCAATATAAGAAATATATTTCGGAATGCCTGAAAAATGCACCCCTTAAATGTTAATGTTGTTCCAATATTGGTAACGCTCTTTTTACAACACATATCTACACGCACCCTCGATTTTATTGTGCAATATATACGACATGCCGCATAAAGTTCGTCTGTCTCCGTCTCTGTCTCTGTCTCTAGCTCTCTCTCTCTCTCTCTCTCTCTCTCTACATATATATATATATATATATATATATATATATATATATATATATAGTAAACCTGGATATAAAAGAGTTGTCAGGACCGGAGAATGAGTCTCTTATATCCGGGTTTCTCTTATATCCGGGTTTGGTCTACTTTATATACATTAACACAGGCTCTAATTTGGGACCAGAGAAAATCTCTCTTATATCCGGGTTTCTCTTATATCCGGGTTACACTGTATATGAGGATAAAGACAAAAGGATAATTTTTCTTTACCGACGCGTTTCTTCTTACGATGGATTTTATCATGACAAAATTTGACGATAAAACGCGTTGGTAAAGAAAAGTTTTCCGACAGGAATCGAACATTTATCCTATACGGAACGTCTTTTAGCCTGACGTACCTTAACCGATTCGGCCACAGAAGAGCGTTCGGTTAGCAAGGTCGATTTTACTGTCTTTAAACTACAATCTTCCATGATTCTCACACGTACATTCACATCTGCTCATGGCGTATCCAAATGTAAACAAATGACGTCACACCTTATGAAATGGACAAATTTCGACAATCATTTTAAGACATTTTTTATTTTTATTCGGAGGACGAATATTTTCTATGAAAATTTCTCGAACATTCAGGCCGGTAAATGTTGTTTAATACTGTTTATTATAAACAGAGCATTTACTTAAATATTGGTATCTATAAAAAGAATGTATAAACATAAAAAAATATCTTAAAATAATTGTCAGACTTTGTCCATTTCATAATATATATATATATATATATATATATATATATATATATATATATAAAGTCCATTTCATCTATTTCATAACCTTATGTCCACTATGTCCCCGTTCGATTTCCTCCATTTTCCGCAATCTGTGGTCATTTTCCCTATCCTACTTTAGTTCACACTCTTCTTTTTCTTACAAATCATTTTCAAATACCTGGACATCTCTTTCCTGTCCTTTATTTCTCATATAATTCTTCTTCATTTATGCTGTCCTCAGATTCTCTCGTCTTTTCTTCTTCTTCCTGTTTTTTTTTCGTCTCTCACCACCACCACCACCACTACCACCACGATCAATCATTTATTGACGATATAAGCACTCCCCTCCCAAGCCCGACCTCTGTCGTGGCTGCACTTCAAGCAACCCAACCTATTCCACTCGACGTCACAGATTCATCATATGATTACTGCTTCGGCAAAAAGAGCGCGACCGATACGATCGCTATCAGCAGACTCGTTAACCGTTCGCAGACCCGTCGGGTTAAATCTTTCGACTTATCAGACGGAAGTTGCCCTACTGGACCGGCGAGCTGTTGTTTAATGGGGCGAGGTTGAGACCTTATCGGCTAAAAGGCGTTTTGTTTCACAGCCTGCTGCATTACCACCCTGGGGACCTACTGCAATATCTCATATTCAAGGAATAATCATATTTGTACGGAAAACGAACACCAAGCCTCAAAGCCGATGAACTAATATGGACATTATATAGATTTCTTTTCCCGTTGATTTAGAATATGTGAAAAAGAAAAGTACAAAAAAGCGACTAATGTATAGGTTATGAAGGTAATCAACATTTAAGCCCAATAATACACACACACACACACACACACACACACACACATATATATATATATATATATATATATATATATATATATATATATATATAAAAAGCATTTGTACAAATGTAAAATTTGTCACTCAGCTGATTGATGTTAAATTCAGCACATCTACTCTGTGGTTTTGTAGACAAACTTTTGTGTAATTGTTCAGTCCACTCGTCAGGAGATATTGTGTATTGGGGCAACAATCCATCTTTAATACATGTTTCTATAATCAAAATTCACAAGGTACTTTTATTTATTTTTACTGTATATTACTTATATGCGTACATGTATATTATTTTCTGGATTTAATGAATGTAAACATTCTACAAAGTTTGATTGATTCCTAACGCTTCCGGTTAAAATATTAGTTATTCGCAAGGATTTTTGTTATAATACTATTATAAATCGCGTCTAAGTGCTATTGTAAACACTAGAAAGGAAGTTGCTGAAAGAAGACATATTTTAATTTCACAATATGGCCAGCATATTGTGGTCGTGTTCATAACTGATGCTATCAAGTATTTTTTTCATGTTGTAAAAAGGATTTAAAAGTGAATGAAGCCCTAATTATAAAAATGAAAACCAACATTTAATTAGATCAATTAAAAACACGACCACAATTTACGGGTTGTAGCCGGAAATTGTTACATTATTAAGCCCAGAAAAGGAGACACTTATTCACATACAAAGAAAACATAATAAAAAAATAAACAAAACGTTAAAAAAATTATTTATAAATATTGGTCTTCGCACTCGATAAAAATTTGTCCAATTTCAGTCGATTAAATGGAAAAAAAAAAAGCGTTTTCTAAGTTTTTCCCTCATTGTCAATGATTTGGTGCTCGAAGTTTTGGCAACAATCTGAAGTACTTGAGATGAACATTTTACTAAAAGTAATAAAAGTTTGCTAAATAATAATCGTCTTTGGGTAAATGAAATGTTGTTGATAATAGCAATAGAAAATGTGACAAAAAAGTCGTTCAGAAATATCTAAAGTTTCAGCACTATACAAGCACTTCCTTAAAATGATATTTAAATGTAAAGAAGGAAACCTTCAGGTCAGAAGACTTTGACTAACATTGCACAAAGAACTTCACGAAATTGACGAAACTGCATCACTTGAAGACGTTAATCAGCGAGAACAACTAAAATAGATAGAAAATGTAACTAGAAGAGAAAAACAATGAAATAATGAAGAGATGCTGTCGCTCTACACAACTTCAAATAAAAGGTTAGGAAGGAAACACCCTCCCATCAGTACTGGAAAGAGCAATAACACTTACTGAGCTTGAGGAACCTATTTTGCTGGAAAATTGTTTGGAGAGAAAGATATTATAAATTTTAAACGTAGGTAGGACTGGCTGCTCGGTCAATAAATATCGAATGTTTCCTTATAAAGAAACGGATAATAGTACCATTACCATAAAAAATAGAATCAAATCCCGTCGGACAAAAAGGACAAAGACAAAATCCTAGACAAGGCTAAATCATGACGCTTGAGACAAGACTAATGAGAGAACTACCGCAGAGTTGGTGGACATTGGAATAAGGAATTCAAGTCGCGATTTTCTCATGCAGAATGAAGATAAAGTTCTTCGTCAGTTGATGCAAGAAATGTGAGAAGAAAAGAAAACAAAAAATGGGGAGCTTTTCATTTTTTTTTTTTTTTATCATTTTCTTTCTTTTTTTTTTGTTATTCGTTCTTTGTCTCTCACTTCGTCCTTTTTCATTCTATTTTACTTTCAGACGGGCTTAGGGTGCCACCCAAAGTTGTAATTAGAATTCAGGTTTTGCGGAAGAATACGACGAAGATGCGAATCAGTCGGTCTGGTGGAGTTGTAACTGTCCACCTTATCGACAAAGAAAAGTAGGAAGACTGTCAAATATTGATAGATGAACAAGATGATGAAGTGTTGAAATGGATTGTCTATCGTGTGTGTGATGCGTGTATGTACTTGCAATAACTAATGTTCACATTTACAAGAATCATTTTCTATATAAGTAGAGTGCATGTCTCTCTGTATATCTTTCTCATTCTCTCTCTCTCTCTGCACACACACACACAGACACACACATGTGTGTGTATGCGGCGTGCAAAAGATCGATGCTTCGAAAATAATGCACACCACTTATTACTAGGGGAACTATACTAGCTGCAAATGAATAATGCTGAACACAACAGGTTTTCAACTAGAACAAACTATTTTTCAACATAGTCCCTATCATTTTCTATGCATTTTCGCTAGCGATGAACAAAAGAATTCGTGCTTGAATCAAATTTGCACCAGCGAGAGGAAGCTGACATTTGTGCATCAGTGTTGATAATGTCGTTTTAAATTAGGACTTCCACTAAATTTTTGATACCTAAGGTTTAAAATGAATTTTTAAAATTAAAAAAAAACATTTTGAAGCTTTCTTTTTAACTTTAATTGAAAGCTAAATGATTAAATTTGCTATTCCTAGTAAGCAAAATACTCTGGTGTATTTCAACTAGAAATTATATTGATTGAAATCTTTTTGGTCGGTTTCAGAAAATCGATCGGCCATTTTGACAGTTTCTAAATTAAAGATAATTCTCAGTTTTAAAAATCTTCCGAACATAAAATATATATTTGTGACACATTATTAGCAAATGTAGAATACAATCATTTCTTAACCGCGGGGTATTGTTTTTCTGACGATTGATTAAAAAATCGATTTTCTTAAAACGGTAGTGTCCTTAATAATTCTTCTTCTTTTTTTTATCTTAAAACGGTAGTGTTCTTAATAAATCTTCTTTTTTTATCTTAAAACGGTAGTGTTCTTAATAAATCTTTTTTTTATCTTAAAACGGTAGTGACCTTAATAAATCTTCTTTTTTTATCTTCAAACGGTACTGACCTTAATAAATCTTCTTTTTTTATCTTAAAACGGTAGTGTTCTAAATAAATCTTCTTTTTTTATCTTAAAACGGTAGTGACCTGAATAAATCTTCTTTTTTATCTTAAAACGGTACTGACCTTAATAAATTATCTTTTTTTATCTTAAAACGGTAAAATAAATCTTTTTTTTTTATCTTAAAACGGTAGTGTTCTTAATAAATCTTTTTTTATCTTAAAACGGTAGTGTTCTTAATAAATCTTTTTTTTTTATCTTAAAACGGTAGTGACCTTAATAAATCTTCTTTTTTATCTTAAAACGGTAGTGTTCTTAATAAATCTTCTTTTTTTTATCTTAAAACGGTAGTGTTCTTAATAAATCTTCTTTTTTTATCTTAAAACGGTAGTGACCTTAATAAATCTTCTTTTTTATCTTAAAACGGTACTGACCTTAATAAATCTTCTTTTTTTATCTTAAAACGGTAGTGTTCTTAATAAATCTTCTTTTTTTATCTTAAAACGGTAGTGTTCTTAATAAATCTTTTTTTATCTTAAAACGGTAGTAATAAATTATCTTTTTTTATCTTAAAACGGTAGTGTTCTTAATAAATCTTCTTTTTTTTATCTTAAAACGGTAGTGTTCCTTAAATAAAAGCTTGTTTTTAATAAATCTTTTTTTTATCTTAAAACGGTAGTGACCTTAATAAATCTTCTTTTTTATCTTAAAACGGTAGTGTTCTTAATAAATCTTCTTTTTTATCTTAAAACGGTAGTGTTCTTAATAAATCTTCTTTTTTTTCTCTTAAAACGGTACTGACCTTAATAAATTATCTTTTTTTATCTTAAAACGGTAGTGTTCTTAATAAATCTTCTTTTTTTATCTTAAAACGGTAAAATAAATCTTCTTTTTATCTTAAAACGGTAGTGTTCTTAATAAATCTTTTTTTTTTATCTTAAAACGGTAGTGTTTTAATAAATCTTCTTTTTTATCTTAAAGCGGTAGTGTTCTTAATAAATCTTCTTTTTTTATCTTAAAACGGTAGTGTTCTTAATAAATCTTTTTTTTATCTTAAAACGGTAGTGTTCTTAATAAATCTTCTTTTTTTATCTTAAAACGGTAGTGTTCTTAATAAATCTTTTTTTTATCTTAAAACGGTAGTACTTAATAAATCTTCTTTTTTTTTTTTATCTTAAAACGGTAAATAAATTTCTTTTTTTTCTTAAAACGGTAGTGTTCTTAATAAATCTTCTTTTTTTTATCTTAAAACGGTCTTAAAAATCGGTAGTGTTCTTAATAAATCTTCTTTTTTTATCTTAAAACGGTAGTGTTCTTAATAAATCTTCTTTTTTTTATCTTAAAACTTAAAACCTTAATAAATCTTCTTTTTATCTTAAAACGGTAGTTCTTAATAAATCTTCTTTTTTTATCTTAAAGCGGTAGTGTTCTTAATAAATCTTCTTTTTTTATCTTAAAACGGTAGTGTTCTTAATAAATCTTCTTTTCTTATCTTAAAGCGGTAGTGTTCTTAATAAATCTTCTTTTTTTATCTTAAAACGGTAGTGACCTTAATAAATCTTCTTTTTTATCTTAAAACGGTACTGACCTTAATAAATCTTATTTATAAAAGTAATTAAAAATTTCGTAAAATTAAGTAAGTGATGGTGGGGGGTGGGTCTAACATATGTAAAAGATTAGCTTTTTTAAAATAAAAAATAACTTAATTCATTTGTGAATAAGTCCTGAAAGTTACATTAAAATCCGACAATTATTTGATTCTTGCAAGAATTTCAAATCAATGTCCTTTTCATCAGAAAAAAAGCGCAAAAACACAAATGTTAAAAATGACATCTCTCGCTGACGTAAAAAAAGAAGTTTTTTTTTTACCCAAAATTTAAAAAAAAGGATTAAAAAATAATAATAAAATAAAAGTAAATACATTGATCTTCTTAATAATAGCATAAACATTTTTACGATAAAACTTTGTTTGGGGCTTTTTTTTTCATCGTGCTATGCTGTTTTTCAGCGAGCAAGTGGAGGTACCTATTTTAAGAACAACCTTATCTGCCCCATACAGCTTTCATGACGCGATCCGCAAGATTCCAAATATGTCTGACGTTATCGTGTGGCTACTCAGAGATTCTTTATAAAATCCATATAAGAATCTGCAATATTTTCCTAGTGCCCTGGCATCTCGGTTTCATTCACTTTGCCACCGCCGTAATGTAGTGCCTTTTCTATCAATTCTTTCATGGTAATTGTTCTGATGAACTTTTCTCTATGGTACCTTAACTTTATGAATTTAAGGGCAGTACTAGATTGGCGGCAATTTCTCAACATTTTACAGTTAAAATGGCTAGATGTAACCGTAATTTCTATGCTAACAGTTCCTTCTATCGCACTTGTCGCTTGTGGAACTCTCTTTCGCCTCCTTGCTTCACAGTCAACTTTAATCTTTGAAGATTTAAATGCAATATCAAGTGTTATCTACTGCCTTCTTAATTTTGGTTTTAATTGTTCTCTCTCCTTAATAGATTTTTACCATCATATTCCCTAACAGTCAGTATCTCGTTGCGTTTTATTAACTTTATAAGCTACTTGGAATCCAACTTGTCATACACATTGCTGTGCTACTGCAAACACCCATTAATGAATCATCTTTGTTCATATGCACTCTTTCATCTCCGTAAACGTTCAATGAACCTCGGTGAATGCCAATGGTTGCATTTTCTCTTCAAGAAATTCAGTGATGGTGTTCTGCTTTGCATTCACTTTTCTCTGTCGATAAAGTGATATTTATAACTAGGCAAAAGAATATTATGGGTTACCGGTGAGAAGGTTTAATCTCTACTTCAATACTCGTAACATGTGGCATTGACGTCAAAGGTCAACTTGATACTATAGCAAGCATTACTTACAGAGCAACTTTTGTCTGTGTACACCCCACCCACACACACACACACACACATATATATATATATATATACACACACACACACATATATATATATATACATATATATATATATATATATATATATATATATATATATATATATATATACACACACACACACACACACACACACACACACACACACACACACACATATATATATATATATATATATATATATATATATATATATATATATATAAAAACGAAAGACGTTGTAATGGTTCCAACGAGAGAAAAGTATGTATATTAAAAAAAGAAGAGAGGTGCCGCAAACGTTTTTGGTTGTAATGTGGATTTATTTGAAAAAATATTATGCTTTGTTTTACATAATTTTACTTCACGTGTTTCTGGTCTCGCGACCGTCTTCAGGTAAAAGCGGAGATTTCCACATATTATTAAAAATAAATAATTTTTTCCTTATGTTTTTCAATGTTAAATATGAGACATTTTCTGTTTTTGAGTAACACAAAAACAGAAAATGTGTTTTTTTTTGTGTCCTGTTGGCCATACGTTCTGGCTTTTTAGTAGTTTGTCGTTTCCTCTTTCTTTTCTTTAATGACTTCTCTAAGCGTTGATTTACGTATTCTTTCGGAGTATGCAATCAGTACCATGTCATTTGCATATCTTATGTTGTTAAGGTTCTGCCAGCCAATAATAGATCCTGTTAGGAATTCTCTTAGGACTATTTCTCTGTAAAGATGAAATAAATTCCGCGAGAAGACGATTTCTTGTCTAACGCCTCTTTCTATTCCTGTATCCTTGCTCAAATCGTTTTCTATTCACATGCTTACGGGTGATCTCAGTAAATTTTACGGACTATTCAGCTATTTTTTCCCAAATAAATAAAGCTTCCCTTGCAGTTCAACTAGATCTTTGTGCTATACCCTATCAAATACTTTTTGTAATGGGTGTAATCTGTGATAGCATACTTTGCACGTACCGATCTTAAAAGGATAAAAGCTTAGTTAATCGTTTTTTGGATTATCCAAAAATAAACATATATTAATAGTCGATATATAAGAGCTAAAAATATAATTAATACCATTGCTGTAAGTTCTGCGGAGGTTGAAAGAGGGTTTTCTGTGATCAGCATAAATTATTCTGGCAAAAGAAATTGTCTTGAAGTTAAAAATGTGGCAAACCTTTTAGTCGTAAATTTTATAGGTCTTCCATTGGATCTTTGGGACTGCAGCGATTCAGTTCGAATGTAGCTAAGAAACCATAACACAGTTGATGACACTAGAGTCAAAAAGCATCATACTCCCGAAGAGAATTATTATGAGAACTGAATTTCAGTCTAAAAATATCTTAATAAATAAATGATTTCTATTAAATTATCAAATTGGTTTAATTCTTTTTTATACTATAAAGTAATATGTTTTCATTCACAGACTGAAAAGAAAATAAGCATAATAGGTTCCAAAAGATTACTTGCCTTTATACAACCGATTCCTGTAAATCTGGGATTCCATTATTGGATTTAACACAGGTAATGGAGATGCTGTGCATGAAAGAATATTCCCAGATTACAGTTCCCCATTATAGGCATAATTATAGCCGTAATATAGTAACGAACGGAACTATGCTGAAAGAAATGAATGGCCAACTTGCATGTTTTCAGAGACTTTTTATATAGATATATACATACTTACTGTAAGATTTTCTCACAAAGAGAAATTATAACATATGTATACAAGCAGTGTGAAAGGTGAAAGGTGCGAAAGCAGATAGGTTCTTACGTGTAATATTTCCTAACGGAAAAAGGGCAGGTCTGTGGCGTCTTTTATGTTTCTGATGAGACCATGTGCTTTCCTCTGTTCGCCCTAACGTCGTGGGCTTATGACTTCCGTCATCTCCACCGACTACATAACAATTGGCCTTCGAGACATTAAAGTTGATTGGCTCTCGTTTATAATAAACAAAAACAGTTTTAGACGTGAAAATCTGTAAATATGCGTATAAAATCATAACTATTTCGACCAAAAACTCTATGGCGAATCACCCTGATCATTTTGGGTTTGTTACCCATTTGTTGTTGACTATGAAAAGAGTTGCTTTCCTTGTTATTCGGTCGCAGCAAACGTTTAAATATTTGATAAAATATTTGTTCTTTTAAGTTCATAACATCATTCAGAGTTTTTCTCTCTCCATGAGTTAACGTTAACTTTCAGCTAAATAGTGTACACCATTATAAAACAAAAATTCTGGATTTTATTCATTTAATTGCTCCATGATTTTTTTCGAAACTAGTGGAACCATTGCTGAATTAAAGCGAGTTGCAAGGAATGAAACGGATAATAGCTTGAAGGTGACAGATTTAAAGTATAGGTCACATCTACGAGAGTTTCCCATTCGAATTTTCTGATTGTTTGCTCCATTGAATTTATCAAACAAAGAAGGGTTTTGTCATACAACAAAATAATCGGTCGATTTTCTTGTGAAAAAGTTATCTTTTTCTATAGAAGCATATGTACTTCAACTGAGTCCAATTGTTCTTTTTAAACGTCCTCTGATTCAAGAGTTTTTTTTTCCAGTCATAATGAACCGTTGCACTCTCAACGGGTTCTCATATTTTTTTAACTGTCATTATATCTTGAGTACTTTCCAGGCCTCAAGTAGAACTAATATATCATCCTCTGGTAAAGATGCTCGGAAAATAATTGTCTCATTTTATCGCGCCCGGAAGTAACTGAATTCTTCTGCAATTATTTGTCTTTACAAAAGTCAAAGTAAACGGAAAATAGAGTATTGTGAACATATCTGTCCTGGGGCTGCTCAATTTTCACTTTCCATTCTATAGTTCAAAATCATTTACACGATCTTTTGAAAGAAGGCTTATTCACAATTCTACACTCTTCCTAAGTAGAGCAACGTCGCAAGCCTATCCCTAATATATTGCTATTCCGGGCCAGCGCTATGGTATCGTCCTCACAAAACTTTGATACGGGGACTCACCTCTCTACTAAATGTCGATTTTAATGTTTCCAACCTGTGGGTCACAACAATCGAAGGCAAATTGAAAGGAAAGAATAGCGCTTTTTTAAATTACCAAAAATCGGAGTTATCCAATTTAAATGAAAATTACAGTACATATTATTTATATTCTTTTATAATGAATATTTTTATTTTAAAAAACAAATCTGAGAAAATGTTGTTATTTTTGCAATAGCCACCAATATTTTCATGACTAAATTTTACTCAAAAAAATCTTTAAATCACATTTTTTTGCATTTCCATAAAGATTAATCGCCGACGTATCTCCGCTGAAAAAAAGGTTTTACAAATATTCCAACACAACACAAACGGGAACTTGTTTTAAAAAAAGTATTTCAGTTTTCGGGAAAAATGTTTTATCTGTTGATACAGTTAAACATTTTTACTTTTAAAGCGATCACTTTCTTAGTTTTATCTCTCTAAAAAATGTAAACAAAGAGATTAGAAATTTTATTTAAATTACTAGCTGTAGACTTCTGTTTAGGATTACTATTAGTAAAAACAAAAATCAGATAGCCTCCTTAGTAGTGGATGATCTCGGAATAAAAAATGATTTTACTGAGATTTACCCTCTTAATTAATTTAAAAAATCTATTCAGAAACAAAATTACAATTAAAAAAAAAGCGCTACTGAAATTAACACTTCTACCCCCTCCCCCAGAAAGTACGTGCCTCCCCCCGCAGTTGAGAGGTTCAAGGTAGTAAGCACTGGCCCAGTCGATTATTATAGCTAATGATTGACAATATAACGTAGGTAGAAAAAAAAGTAAAAACTACTAAAAGCAAAAACATGCTGTTGCAACTCATCGGGTGGTACCTGTATAGTACGCACCACACGGGACATGCAGATACACGATGTATATTATTAGTTGATGACTGACAATGTAACGTCAGTCTAAAAATAATTTAAAAAATGGCAAAGGCCACTGTGGGGCCCTCAAAAAATCCGGGGGTCCCAAGTCAGGAGTTTCAGGGGTAAGTCGCGCCGGCGCTGTTGCTATTTGATTGCAAATGTTCAAGTGAAAACCATTCTTTATTTTCAGTTCAGAGCTTGGGTCACCCCATACTACATCCACGGACGCAAATAACCTTTATTTTGTCCGGATTCGAAATGTAAGGAGAAAGTTCCAGAAAAACAGCATTTCCCCAAACCTTGTGGAATAAATACACCCACGGATTCTACTGTGAACACTGCATTCTTAACCGCTTAAGTTCAAACACTATGTAACCTAATAATCTTCGCTTCCTATCACCTCTACTACCATTCATCTTACTTTATTCTTCATAATTATTTCAACAATGAATTAATTCTATCGTGATTGGCTCTTGTGCGTAAAATTAATATATAGCATTATTTACATTACTCGGACTGTCGTCCTCATCTTTGTCGTCATATTTATTACAATGTTACGGCCGTTGTACGCTCCGGCCTTCTTCAGGTGGTTGGAATGTCGAACTTAACCCTTTATTTCGCTCACTGGGGTAGACTGTTCTAGTTCTATGTGCAAATGTTTAATGGATGTCAGGTATCTCCTGTTAATTTCCCTCTGAAAGTTCTCCTCTGCCTTAACCGTGTATTGAACTCACACTCATTGGGTCCTGTCACTCGATCTAACGAACGCCTTTGTCCACTGTGCCATGTGTACTCAATAATGTAAATAATGTACAAAATACCTCATCTCAGAAATATAGCAAGTTTTCAAATTCTCAGACGTTTCAGAACGTTTCTTTGTTCTTGAACTGTATATTTTAATTCCTCAACAAACTTTCGCTCACAAGTTTATACCTAGTGAATTTATACCAAATGTTCCATTGATTCTATGGTCTTAATTCCCATGATCATTTTCTCAGATTAAAAATGAATTACAGACAAAATCATATTACCATTTCCTATTCAGGCATTTTTTTCGAAAAGGAATTTAATGTTTTTAACAATTTTTAAGCAGTATGTATGTACAAACAATATAGAGATGGCATCTCTCCGACTAAACTTTTAAGATTTCCTTAACACGGACAAAAGATGGGGCTTGGGATTTTTGCGTCCATCTAATCCTTGGAAAAGGAATGAATCCATCATTTCTTTTTAAAAATTATCGGTTAAATAGATTGGAAGATTGATCTCTTTTTTAGCCTTTTTCTTGGTAAGAAAAGGAAATCTCTAATATCCAAATGGTGGAGAAGTCAACAAGAAAGTCCTTCAGTCTCTTTCCTAAGAAGTCATGACAATTCGTAGATGATAAGGAAACCAAATCTGTGGAAAGTCATAATTTTCAACGCCCTGAAGACACATGTTATTAAAATTGTATTAAATTACTATGAAAGATAAGATGGGGGGCAAATGAGTGATAAAGATTGCATTACTCTAATCTATCACAATGTCCGAGCCCCTCTAAATGCTTAGATAATCTGCTTTCCAAAGAAATTCTAGATGAGATCGAACATAAACCTTTGGCGTCGGTTTGAAATGCAGTCATGTGGTAGAACAACTTTCATAAAGACAGTATTTGTGCTACTAAAACGTGGGTGCACTGATGTAATTTAATGTTCAATTCTCAGAGTTGACAGCTTCCGGAATAACGAAGCCGAAGAAAACTGACTGAATCGATGTTACTATTTATGAACTTTCTTGTTTTTCGATTACTTGGGAATTTTCCAGTTTGAATTTGTTAAAATAGTTTTGGTGTTGCTTGTAAACACGCCTCTTGAGTTGTTAAAGCGTTTAGATGAAAGGTTGAAAGAAAAAAAATCAATGGCTCTGGGAGTATAAAAGCAACCAAAAAATCGGAAACATGGCGGCTGCATAATATCGAATCATGTCCCTAAATGGCATTTATTCTTCAAAAGTGGCTGGCAGAAAAATCATTGACAGTTTCATCAGAAACATCTAAATCTCCAAATTTTATTTTAACAGTTTTCTGTCATTTTCTCTCTCACTCTCTCGCAATCTTTCTTTCTCTCTGTGTCATACCCACTTTTTTCTCTTTCCCTACCACCCTGTCAACCATATCTCTCTATCAGTCGCTTCCTCTCTCAATTATATCTTTTTCCATCTTTCCTTTCTTCTCTCTCCCACTTTCTCCTGTTTACTTTCGTTCTTTCTCCCACTTTCTCTCTCTCCCTCATTCTTTCTCTCACTCCCAACTTCGTATTTCTCTTCCCCTTTCCGTAACTGTTGTTTCCTACCTCCTTTATTGTCTCTCTTTATATCCTTCTCATTTTGAATCTATCTCTTTTTACTTCTCCCTCTCTCATATCCCTTTCTCTTCTTTTAATTTCCGTCTACCCTTTCTCCGTGTTTTTCAACATCTCTGTCCTCTCTATTTGCCTCACTTCCCTCTCTCTCCATGTATATTTTCATCTCTCTTTCTCTTCACCTCGCTCTTCTATTCTCTCTTTCTCTTCATTTCTCCTTACTGCTCTATCTCTCTTTCTCTCCTTTTACACTTTCTATTTAGTCACCCTCTCTACTTTACTTTCTTTCTATGTTTTTTCTCTCTCTGTTTGATGGTTCCTTTTCTTTCCTGCTCTCTCACTTTCTCTTTTCTTTGTATGTAACCTCTCCCTCTCCTTCTTCCCTGGCTCTCTGCATTTCTTTTCTTCTCGACTATCTTTTTCTTTCCTGCCCTTCTCTCCACCATTTTCTCTATCTCTCTCGCCCTCACATTGATTAAAGGATCATTCTCAATCAACAAATCTGAAATTAATCTTTTCCACGAGAGCAGAGCAAAAGTACTTAGTGTTATAAAGTTCGTACAACGTTCGTAGTTCTGGTTACTAATACTCTAAAGAAATACTGGAACAGAAAGGTTGAGAGAAGAACAGGTTTAATCACACGAGAGACATGGATTAATAATACTGTAATAAAGAATATTGTAGTTTAGTGTAGAAAACAATACGTACGACTCAAACGCTACGCCTTGCGACCCACTTTGCGATGTCCAGTTGTGAACAGCCAAGAAGTGAAAATCACAGTAGGAAAGATAACAATTAATCCTATATTTGAGGAGGTGAAGATTATAGTGATAGAGAAAGCATCCTGTCAGGAGTCTGTCCCACAACGCAGCATTTGTCCTAGTGGAGCTGACTTCTTACCAATGAAGTACGAATAGAATGTGGATAATTCACTCTATGTTCGTGACATGGCTGGTACAAATTATAAAGGTCAGGGATGGTGGGACTAAAGAATGTAGCACGTTAATAGACATCCCATAGGAATAGAGAAAGGCTCAGAAGATTTTATCTATGCGAAATGATTTGTAGGGTGGAAAATAATTCATCACCTACAAGGCAGTATTGAAGCTTTTGAACTCTCTCAAGACATGCAAGTAAGGAATGTACAGCTCCATGCCAAGCAATACTTCATTTCCGGTCTGATTTGTCTCTGGTAAAGACAGAGTATACAAGAAGAGTTAAATACGGACTTTAGTTAAATACCGCGATTAACGACGGTTCCCTGTGTCACTACAATCTTAACTTGTTCAAGCTAGGGTTAAGCGTTATCTTCCACTCAAATGGTCTCCTAACTTAATCCTCTACATCGAGTGGCCATAGGGCCTTGTAAAGGGTGAACCTTACTGGAAACAAAAACTATCTTTTTTTTTCTCTCCAAACTATTCGCTTTCCCACAAGGAAATTGTTTTCAATTTGAGTCGACTAATAATCTTTTTTCTACTGTAAGCTAAACTACAGCCTAACTTCATATCACCTACCACTCGTTTCTTTCTTATATTTCCAGGCACAACTTGCGTCAGCTCGTTATTTAAGCTTTTACGTTTCCACTAACACGTGTCTGCCATAATAGGTGTAGTAAAGTATCTACAGCTGTAGGAGGTCCAATGTTCTAAGTTTTTGTGTCTTTTTGTGCGTTCTCACATCAAAGAATCTTCCGCAAATTGAGTTAACAGCCATTGATAATCTAATGACGATGACTACGAATTCCATATGTCTGCCACATACTTCCATCACTTCAATGGCAGCTTAATCCACGATGGCGTTTTCAGTACTCACTTCCGCTTCCAATTTTCATTTTGTTTTATTAGACAACGTCGAGTTTATTGCCAGAAATGTCTTCTTTTTTAATTCCAAAGAAGCCTTTGTTAGCTCAGCGTTTCTTATGAGACGTTTGCATGATAATAAAACCTACAGCTGTGTTAATCACAGTACTTGCGAACGGATGACATAAAAGCTAGTGATGTACAAAGTAGCATCTTAAGATTTTCGTCCCAATTGAAATAATGCATGCTATCTTGGATTTCTAGTTTATAGAATATATAACAAATCTAAATTTGACCCTGCTGAATAATAGTATAAGAAACAAGCAGAATTGATTCTGGGGAAGAAAAAACTAGCATTGTGAATCATATGAATTTTCTGATGTAATCACAGGTAAAATGTTGATAAACAGTAAAAAAAAAATCTTATCGACAAGAAAAGTTTAAATTTCAGCTGAGACAGTCTCTTTTCACGTTACGCTATTACTCAGTTTCTTCTTCCCCAGCTATCGGTTAAATAACAGGACAGACTTGGCAACTGGTTTAGGAGCAACCCTCTGAATTCGAAGCCATAGATTGGGTAACGGGAAACTAGACAACCATTGTTTTGAAAAATAATCAGTGTACTACGTGTTTTTTCAGATATTAAAAGAAAAGCCGTGTATCGTCAACATTCTAAATGGACTTGACACTTAAATAGAAAAAAGGAAATATACATACATATCTACGGGACCGGATCTTCTAAAAATAAGCAAAGGTAAGAACATTTGTCAAAATATGATATACCAGTTCCAGAAAGACCGAATAAAGATCTTTTTTATGTTTCATATCACGACACTCCACTAATTCCTAATTTTTGTTGCCCGAAGCAACAAAGGATAATATACCTCCAAATCCCTGTTCTACTGTCCATTTATACAAGTAGCTTAGTTGATATTCATTTCTGCCGTTTTTGCATTCAGTTTTCTCTGTGTCAAATTTTACAGTCTTTCGTCATTATTTAACCCAGATATTTCCACCGTCTTTTTTTTTTAAATTATAAGCGTCTTTTTGTTTTAATTTTCATAGAAACTCAGTATCCTTCTGTCGAATCAGATCTATTGCCACAAGTCTCCTCTTTATATGTTTATTGTCCAGCATTCATTGCCTTAAAGGATGGTTGATATTACATAGTAGACTAACCCTCTTATTTGTTTACAATCGAATCTTCCAGTTTCTTGTTATTTCGTTTAGCTTTTACAATGTATTCTTTGCTATTCAAAGGAATCTTTTGCGTTCTGTCGTATTTTGCATTAATTTTTAATAACACTCCCCAGATACTTACAGTTTATATACTTTCTTGTTTCTGGTTTTTCCAATTCGTAACTCGCATCTTTATTTGTCCCTCTTGCTTATTAACATATATTCTCTCTTCTCACTTTCCTTTGCTAAATTGTCTAGCAGTTCTTGCAGTTTTCTTTCTCGGTCTGCCATTAACAGGTTGTCATCGGCATATCTTATGTTGTTAAGATTGTATCTCACTTGTATTAAGTCCTGCGTACTTCTGGTTCTCTTAGGACCGATTCGATGTATATGTTGAATATATGTGATTAAAAAAAAACGTGATTATGAGATGTGACATTGACAATCGTAGTTATCTGTATTGGAATGCTTATGAAACGACAAAATACCGAAATACAAGGATAAATTAAAACTGTTCAGACAACAGTATTACAAAAATGACAAGAATACTAAGGAAGTTACAGAAGTCATGACAAGAATTACACTAAGGAAAAGTTAAAAGATCATTTCGTGCCACCTCAAATTTAAGTAATTATCAGCTATCACAAAAAAGATAATTGCTTGCTGCTTGTATCCAAGTATACTTGTCTGCTAGAGGTACTGGTCAATCCCTCTTTCAGGTGCTGGCCCAGGCACATCTGTGTTTTTCAACAGCCACAGAGCTAACCTGGAGAGAGCACATCATCTGGTGTGATCAAGAGTTTGAAACAACGTTTGTACGTTCTAACCCTCGGCCTAGATAACGTGCTAGTACAACCATCGAATAATTTCGTCTACCCAAGTTCATATAAAAAGCTCATGTTGTGGTATGGTTTTTAGGTACTTTTCAAAGGTGTCGCACGTTGTGAACGCGTCCTTAACGTAAAAAAAATCCTGACAAACTGACCGGGTGTCATCATTGGAAAGCTAACATGCTAGCCATTCGGCCAAATAACCAGCGGAAGGCAAGCTTGCGTATAAATAACAACTGAAGCAACCAACTCAGCCCTTAAAACAAAGAATAGATTTGCAAAGTCAAGGGTGTCGCATGTTTTTTTTTTCCAGCAAACATCAAGATGTCAAACTCTGCTTTCGGGCAGAGAGGAGTCCAGTCGAGGCTGTCACGTCTCTAGAGGTAGACAAACTCGACCACGTGTATGAGGGATCTACGGGGAATTTTTGCCCGAGCCTACGGGCTCGTATCATCACACATAAAAATTGGCCTTGTGCCACATCCTGCTTCATGGGAGGTCGGGTAAATATCGCTTGTAACAACAGTCGAGATATGTGCAGTAAACATACGCCCACTTTTTAGGCAGGGTTACTCCATTGTACGGACTGGGTTTCGATCGGCGTATGGATTTTGTAAAAATATAACAAGGAAATAGTATTACTTAGTTCTAAACCCATCTTTTCAACCCCTTTTTTAATAAACCTTTTTTCTCGCTACCCCAGTTCTCAAGGTGGGTTGTCGCCTAGTGTGGAAACCCAGTACTACAATAATAAAAGTAAGGTAGACTATCTTGGAATCACAAGTGTTTAGTGAGATTTCATCAAAATGTATATATTTAGTTTCTTTTAACTACCATTGATATTCCTCAAAATACAAATCCACTATCTACAACCTCTTTTCACAGGAAAAATGTTCGTCTATTCAGAGTGCATTTAGATACATGTAAAATCAGTATAGATCTGTCTGATTAGTAGTAAGAATCAGTGCAACCTGTTATTCTAGTCAAGTAACTATCGTCATGGTTGACTAGAGTAAATACCCGTCTTATATACTTTGTGTGCTTTAATATATTTGTAAAATCCGTGAGAGGGAATGATAGAAATATCTTCATACGTACATGTAGACTTCAATGCAATCAAAGATCAAAAGCTATCGCTCAATTGAACTGACATCAAATTTACTTCATCTCTTTTTGATTAAGCGTCATGAATTTGCGTAAAAGCATTCAATATGCTTTATCTGCCAAACTGACAGTTGCCCACAGCAAAATTAATAAGGCAGGATTTTTGACCTCCTCTTATTGCAGTAGGAATATTTTTTAAATATATTTCTAAAGATTAGTGAATTTGAATTAGTGGAGTTTAGAACTTTGAAAATAAAATCTGAGTGAGGAGTTCAAATTTAGCAAACGAATGCATTTTTATGCACTTCTTTCCATGATAATTTAGATCACTGCTTCTCAAACTATCTGATATGGCGTACCGGCATATTTTTTCTCAATGTGTCACGTACCTGTAATATTTCGTGGTAATATTAGTTTATACTAAAAACGATATATATATATATATATATATATATATATATATATATATATATATATATATATATAAATATATATATAATATAAAATAAATAATATTTTAAGTTTCAGTAAAAGTACCGATCGTACCAAATGCTTCATTTGAAAGCAAAATGTACCAAGTTTGGTACGAAGGTACAAATTCTGACGGCTCTGGCAATGTAGTGTCTGGCTGTCATCTACCAATTCTTCAAATGATTCCTTAGCATGGCCTGGATACTGGCTGCGTACCGGTAGCTGATGGGTCGCATAACAGCACCGGTCCGCGGATCACCACTTTGAGTAGCACTGGTTTAGATTACTTTTGGTGTCAGGTAATATTTAACTATCTGTTCTAGACTAATTCGATTCTAACTGAGTACCTTCTGCCTTGTGTCAAAGCTATGTAAATGTTACGATCATATTTCATTAAAACACCGGTTCTGGTACGATCACCATACTTAAGCTACGGTGAGTCTGCTTGGTACTTAGATGTGTGACTGCTTGGGAATATTAGGTGCAGTAAGCTGGGATGTGCGGGTGATGTAATGGATACCGACTCGGTATTGGAAATCGGTTCTCCGATTTCCAATTCTAGTCGTGTTACTTATATTCACTTACGCGCAAATACCTCTGGGAAATGTATGAATCCACCTCTTCTCCCCCAGCTATGGGTTAAAAGTATAACATTTATCTGTAAGTCATTATTATCTCAAAAAAATTCTTACAGTTTAAAGATATTGCCTGGCTTTAAAATGCCTGTAATCGTTTCATAAAACAAATAACATCAAATAAAAAAAAAAAACTAATCAATCACAAACTTGGTAAATTCGCTTCCTTTTCTTCTCAACTATGGGTTAAATATGACAGTGTTAAATAATAGTTTCAGGCTATTATTTATTAGTGACTGTGTATTTGGTCCATACCTTCCGAGGCTGACCTTCAGGTCAGCTGGTAGACAAAATAGGGATGTCGATTATGATTAGTTGAGTTAAATGTGTGAATGTTAGAAAGTGTTTTCAGTGAGTTAAGTTTTACTCGTCGAAGAATGCAGCCGTGTTAATTTCGTGTGCAGTAACTTCTTCCCAGTGGTAAAGAATAGAGCGACCCCTACTCGCACGTTAAAAAAATGTACACGTCGACGTGCTTAATTAAATAGATAATTTGAAAATCCCTTTTGTTGAAGTTCTCATTTTACCTTCGAACAAATCAACTAGCGATCACCCGGCCGGAAGATAACAAAGAGAAGAATGCAACGTGTGAGTGAATTAAGACCGTCGCCCCAAGACTATCCCCAGCCCGAGGGAGCTATACAACAACATTAGACTGGGCTCCGAAGACGTGTATGGTAGCCATTCTAAAGGAAAACCATTCTGAATTCAGAGCCATGAAGAAGATAAGGGGCAACTACTCCAACATCTTTCTCAAGAAAGATTCGCAGATAATAACGGAAAGTAAATTATGGAAGGCCATGATTGCGTATAACTAAAGAGACAGTTGCATTAAAATAGCTTAGCTTAGCCTGATATAAGGTTATATTGGTAAGGTTCTCAGTGAGAGTCGAAATTATTGTGATATAAATAATCTGTGAAACTAGTTTCTTATTATTCAAAGCCTCTTTGCCAGATTTATAGCTGATTATAAATTTAGTTTAATCTAGAACAGGTATGAAATTATGCAGGATCAAAATCACTACAATATTAAGGAACACTTAGCCTAGTTTGCCCGCACAGTGAGGAGATCAATTGACTTTGATTAAGCTTAGTTTGCCTTGAAACAATAGTCATAAGTTTGGTGTGTCCAGTCCGTATCAAACACACTAGAGTAGTAATGATCTTCGACACTATTTTCGTGAAGAATTCCGCATTTTAATTGTGAGTTATTTCTTACAGTATATACACAATGCATGTATACAAGCAGTGCAGTCATGACATGACATTACAAGGTTTCCTAGACGAAAGTCAAAGGCCAGGATCGGCAGTTCCCCCAATGGATACACTTTCTACAGCCACATTTTTATCGCAAATAAATATATACCCGGTAAAACGATATTTTAGGTTCGGATTTAATATAAGTGCTGGAACCAAACAAAATGATATTTATAACTGGCGAAAAATATTTAGATCTTTCATTTTATTTAAGTAAGAAGAAAAGTTTTACTAACAAGTTAGAAAGATTAATATTCACTTCAAAATTTTCATTTTTATCATTTCACTCCAAGTGAATTTATAAAGCCACTAAAACGCAAGGGAATGAAAAGAAACTGAGAAACCTTTATTAGGAAGAAAGACAACCATAAAAAAAGAGGGGACAAAAGAGGGGGGGCAAAAAAAGGGGATAAAAATGACGAATGGCATCGGGCTTGAATTTTTAAGATCGTAGTTGATAATAAAGAGCGATTTCCACAAAGACGTGTGAGAGAAGAAACTATTAGCATAGAACTTACGGTTACATCTATAATTTCAACAGTAAAGTATGTGATCGAGCTGCCAATCTAGTATGCACTAAAATTCGTAAAGTCGATTTAACAAAGACGAAAGCACATTAATTACTGTGAAAATATTTATAGAAAAGACACCGAAAAACTAAATTACGGCGATGGGAAAATAACTGACACCGAGACGCCAGGTGAAGACCTATAGCATTGCAGATTCTTCTTTCGATTCTATCAAGAATCTCTAGATTCATATCAGAAGCACTTGGCAGCAATATTCGATATACAGACGAATAGTAGACTTATAAATGTGCAAGAGAGTTTCTGGCGAGGAAAACTGCTTAATAAGACATAGTGAACATTTCTAGAAGCAGAACAAGCAAATGATTTTATATGTAAATGTTCCACTTCCTATCACTGGACGTCGTTAGAACGACGAGACGCAATGTGTTATCTTCTAGGGGGGGGGGCGCATCAGATATTCAACCGCTGTGAAATTATGACAAAGGACAGAACGAAAAACTTATAAATAGTAAGTTTTAATTTAATTCCTTCAGATACATACTATAATCCAAATTGACCTTACTTGAAACTTCCAAAATTCGACCAAGAGCAAAGTCAGAAATAGCTAAATAGCGTTTTGCTAAGCGTGACACAAGGCCGAAAGAATGGATCACCCAGTGAGGATGTAATTCTTTATTCAAACGTATTTAATCAAGCGAGACAAGAGTGCCAACCCTTACACCACACCGAAATATCTGTCATGGCATCACTTCCAACCGCCCCAGAAATAGCTAAAGAGAAGACCAAAACTATGGAGCATTCAGTGAGGATCGGTATCTATCAGACCGCCCCACAAGTCACAATGTGGCACAAGGCCCGTTTTATATGGGGCGATTCTGAGCCAGTAGGATTGATCAAAAATTCTCCTCGGACCCCGCATACACAGAAATATAGTGGTTTTCTAAGCGTAGTTTAGATGTGGTACTAGGCCAGGAAGATGTGGAACTCAGTGAAGATCGATCGCACAATTCAGTCGTAATTGATCTAGCGAGGCAAGCTTGCTAACTCTTACACCACATCGAAGTGCCCAATAACACCACCTCGAAGCGCCCCAGAAAGAACTAAAGAACGAAATAAAACCCTCTCCTTTTCAGTAACAACGGGTGGCGTCCCTAAACCTTGTCTGTAGCTATGTGCTCATTGCAAAAAGGTATGATTAATGTCGAAGGATCACACTCATCAAACCCTCTAAATGTTTGTGTCTATGAGGTATTATGTACATTATTTACATTATTCGGACTATTGTCCTCATCTTTGTCGCCATATTTATTAAAACGGTTAAGGCAGTGGAGAACTTTCAGAGGGAAATTAACAGGCGAAAACTGATTACTGACATCCATTAACCATGGCACGTGGAACTAGAACAGTCTACCCCAGTGAGCGAAATAAAAGGTTCAGTTCGACATTCCAACCGTCTGAAGAAGGCCGGAGCGTACAACGGCCGAAACGTTGTAATAAATATGGCGACAAAGATGAGGACAATAGTCCGAATAATGTAAATAGCATCCAAATGTTCTCTTCTCGGCCTTATCTTTTAATTCATGTTTCAAATTACGAGGGGAGACGGCATGTAGCAAAAACTGAAATATTTGGACTTGCTTGTTTCGAATTTTCTTTGAATTCAAGGAATTATAATTTAAACAAAGGAAAAATCAGTTTCTGAATTCTAGAATTTAAGCTTTTTTTTTCTTGTAAGCTTCCCCGTAAATATATAACCAGGGTATTGGAATAAGAGCAAAGTGATTGACCGTTTTTTAATTAATGAGAAAGTGGGTTAGATTATTACAAACCCGAATGTAGGTAGTCCATTTATCGTCAATCCAAGCTGAAAGCTTTGGCTCACTTGTCATAAAACAACAAACCTTAATGGGTGGATAACCGCTTTGGAAGAACGGTTATTACAAGGCTCTTTTAACCTTGTGTCAGACGTAGCATTACCTAAGTAAATAAACTAAACTAGGCATTCCTTTTCTAAATACTTCACACTTCTGCATGTGGACATTAAATGTTGGCTTACCGATTTTTTTTTATATTCCTGATCTCATTATTCATCTGAATACTTTTGTGGTTCATACATTTTGTCTCGTGCTTTTATTGCTTCAATGGAAAAGTAACCGCGTCAACATAATATGGTGCGCATGCGTACAAAACCACACTGATGCACACTTTTATACTTGTCTGTGAAAGTATACGTGTCAGCTCGGCCGCCATTTTCGATGTGTAATTTGGTCGACAGCTGGACTTTGAGGGTTCTTCAACGTTAACGAAGTTAAAGGAATTTAATTTCCTTCAAGAATGACTTGGTTAACATTCTGTCGTTCGTCTTTCTGTCCTTGTCTTCATTTTCATCGTTGTCGTCCATACAGCATAGATCGAGTTGTTGCTTGCCGGCTAATATCTTTTTTTTCGACAGTTACGCCACGTATTGCTACGTCCAATTTTTTTTTAAAGCCTCAGTTATCGCTGGCACGTTTGTCCAAGTAACTTTGGTGATAGAAAAAAAAAGGCTTTTTTTTAAAAAATAGCAAGCAGTGTTGCTATCTCTAGGATTTAAAATATCAGGCAAATATTCAATTCTTGGATGAGGAAAAGTTGAATATTGAGTACTAATGATATGATGTAACATACATTTGCAAAAGGCTGGAAAGATTACTAGTTAATAATCAGAATGAAGGATTAAAATAATTAAGATGCAGAGATTAATCCCAATGATTAATTGAATATTTCCAAGTGTTATGCATCACCATTAAATAATGGATAGCGTATCAGTGTGCAAGTTTTTAAATAAAGCCAGATTAATAATCGTTATTTTCATAGATGAAAAAGACTTATTTAAATTATATCAAACATAATTTTTAATATATTTTATTGTTATACGGTATTTATATAGACACAAATATTTAAGTAAATGCTCTGATGCTAAACAGTCTTAACAACATTTACCTGCCTGAACTTCCGAGAAATTTTCATACAAAATATGCGCCCTTCGACAGGAATTGAACCCGTATCCTATACGGATCCGTCGCATAGCCTGACGTGCTATACCGGTTTAGCTACAGAGGAGCGTCTGGATAGCAAGTTCGATTTTACTGCTTTTAAACTACAATTTCCATGATTTCCCTCGAACTTTCACATCTGCTCGAAGCGTATCTAAATGTAAACAAATGACGTCACACACTAAGAAATAGAAAAAAGTCCGACAATTATTTTGATATATATTTTATTTTTATACGTTATTTATATAGTATTAACAACATTACTTAATTACTTAAATATTACTTAAATATCAGCTTTTTACATTGCGAATATTGTATCTTTATTTGACAAATTACATTGTACTAAATACTGCGAAATGGACAAATATTTTTAATATAATTTATTTTCATACGTTATTTATATAGACACAAGTATTTATGTAAATGCTCTGTTTATAATAAACATTATTAACAACATTTACCGGCCTGTCGGAGGACGCATATTTTTTATGAAAATTTCTCGGACGTTCAGGCCGGTAAATATTATTAATACTGTTATAAACAGTATATATAGTGTTATATTTCTTTTTTTTTCTTTTAAAAAGAGGTGAAATTTAAGCACATTTGCAATGATGTCAGTTATAGTTTTGTGTGTGATATTGCATATAGAAAGAAAGAAAAACGAAAGAAAGAAAATGGATAAGTTTGGATAATTTAGTGAAAGAAAGGACAACGAAAAAAATATATCAATTGGAAAACTTTGGGGGAATGATAAAAACAACGAAAAAAGAAATATGGAAAAAAGAAAGAATGAAAGAAAGAAGTTGGCGAAAGGGAAGATAAAGAAAGAAAGAAAGGATCGTTGAAAAAAATCAAAGACGGAAAGAAAGGATTCTTATGAACAAAAAGAAAGAAAGAATGAAAGAACGAAAGAAGGCATCGTTAAAGAACAGAAATGCAGAAAGAATGCAAAAATAGAAGTTGAATTAAAGAAAGACAAGGGAAAAGTAGAAAAAAAGAAAGAAAGAAAGAAAGAAAAACGATCATTAAAAAAAGGAAAAGGTAAAAGGGAAGCGGCAATAAACGTTACTGATTTGTAGAAAGCAAATGATAAAAGGGGAAAAATTCTTGTGTTTTTATCAATAATAGAAAGAGTAGTAAATGCGCAATAAATCAAATAAAAGGTTGTCACGGGATTTAAGTTCTTTTAAAGTTTTGAAGCTCTCCGAAATTTGTGTCAGTTCGTTGAATGTCCACGATTAGAATTCTACGTTATTTTCAATAATTGACGGGGGCTTTGTCGTCTGGTCTAATCGAAGCGAGAAGTGTCTGAGTAGTTCGAAGAAAATGTCGCTCTCTATGCAATTGCCAAGAATATATATCAAGCGTCTCATCATCCAAAAAGCAACGGGAAAAGGACGAAGAACTACCAGCAAAGTTCTTCATTATTATCAGGTTTTCGGCACTACTTTCGTTTCTTTTTATTTATGTCTCTTTGGCCTCTAGAAAACAGGAAAAATGTATTTTTTTCATGTCTTTTTAATATCTTTCATTACTCATGTGTTTTTATCGACTACTTATGTCTTTCTATTTTACTTTTTATTTTCTTACATAGAATCAACATCTTCCGTCTTCATTTTCGCACTGTTGCTTTTATTTATAGTTTTTTTATTCTACTTTTTCTTTTTTTCTTTCTATATATATATATATGTGCGTGTGTATTAAAATTGTTAAACAAATTTCTAAAGCTATTTTCAGAAATCTTTTAGCTTTTGCTAATTTCTTGCAATCCTTCATGATTTTAAATCATAATAAGTAGTTGGTATCTCATTAACATATACTACATACTGATATATACGCAGACATGACAGAATTGAATAGACACTAAGATAAATTTTATTTCTGATTTTTTTTAATAACCAAGATAAATTAACTTAGATTTTTTTAATAACCAAGATAAATTATCTTAGATTATTTGATTAAAATTGCAGATAACAATACTGGAACATGCCACGAACCAAAGGAGCATCAGACCTATCTGAAATTCAGCGAGGACGTATCGTGGGCCAACAGGAAGGTGGTCTTAGTCAAAGAAAAATATCTGAAAATCTTCCAATACCCCTTTTTACTGTTAATAGAGTGATCGTACAATTCACCAGAGATGGCAAGAAGTGCACAAAACCTCATCCAGGCCGCCCTGGGCCCTCTGAAAAAAACTATGCGTCTTGTCGAAAGAAATGTTGAACAGGATCCATGTTGCAAGGCCTCTGACATAGCAACACAAGTTGATGTCAGTCCCAGAACATCTGTCAGGTATCTTCACAATCTGGGCTACTATGGCAGAGCTGCAAGAAGGAAACCACTTCTCCGTTCAGCCAATATCAAACGCAGAAAGTATTGGGCTCATGAGATGGTGGAGAGACCTATGATCTTTTGGACCACTGTCATTTTCTCTGATGAGTCAAGATTCGCATTATTTTCCGACAGTGGAAGAGTATGGGTATGGAGACTCTGTAGTCAAGAGTTTGATTTAAATAGTCTGCGGCCAACGGTGAAACATGGGGGCCTTTCAGTAATGGTATGGGGTGCAATTTGAAGTGATGGTCGCTCAGAGCTTGTGGAGTGTGAAGGAAAAATTAATTCAACCAAATATGTTTCTATATTAAAGAAAGGTATCCTTCCAATATTCTCAAGTAGTAGAATGAGGAAAGTTGACTCCCTATTTATGGAAGATGTAGCTCCATGTCACACTGCTCAAGCAACGCAACATTAGTTGAGAAAAAATGGGATCAATAAACTTCCATGGCCAAGTCAGTCCCTGGATATTAACCCTATTGAACACCTTTGGGGCATATTAGATCGAAAACTTCGCAAAAAGAACAGGAAGCCATCTTCTAAGCCCGAACTTTTAGGATTATTGCGTCAAACATGGCAAGAAATCCCACAAAATGATATTCGGGAACTCATCGCTAGCATGCTTAGAAGGGTCCTTGCATTAAAAAAAGAAAAACGGATGTCAACAAAGTATTAGTTATTAAATTTATGACCATTTATAATTACTTCATTTGTATAAATTACTTGTTTAATAAAATAAACGGTTTCTGTGAGCGTCTATTCAATTCTGTCATGTCTGTATATATATATATATATATATATATATATATAATTTCTCTCTCTCTCTATATATATATATATGTGTGTGTGTGTGTGTGTGTGTGTGTCAATGTGCGAGCGCCCGCGTGTGGTGTAATAAATAGAGGCACAGAATGTGAAATATATAAATTTCTATCATATCAATTCATACCATCATTGAATAAAATCTCATTCATAAACATCAAAGAATGTAGGCTCATTTTATCTTTGTTTGCTTTTAGCAATATTGCATCAAAATTGCATTGTTTGCTTTTAGTAATATTGCATTAATTTCATCTGTTAATCTTTGAGAATTGTTTAATCTTTTTCTGTTTAATAGTTTCCTGTTGACAGCATGGACATTCTAATTTATTCAATTGTGAAGGAACTGGATTGTTTCGGAAGTGCTTCTGTGCTCTTGAGAGCAAAAATCTATTCTCTGATTTTTACACTTCCTTCCATCATCAAACGTAGTCTATTTTTTTCATTACACTTATATAATTAAAAGTAACCTAGTTTTTTTCTGTACACTTCACCATTAAAAGTAGATTTATTTGTTCTTTACACCTCTGTCATCAAAAGTAGCCTAATTTATTCTTTACCATTGTTTCATAAAAGTAGCCTATTTTTTCTTTATACTTCTATGATCATAAGTAGCTTAATTTCTTCTTCAACCTTCATCATTAAAAGTAGCCTAAATCTTCTTTACAGTTAGCTCTGTCATCCAAAGTAGCCTATTCTGTCATTTACACTTCCATCATCAAAAGTGTCCTATTTCTTTCTTTATACTTCCTATCATCAAAAGTAACCTATTTTTTCTTTACACCTTTGTCATCCGAAGTAGCCTATTTTGTTCTTAACACTTACATCATCAAAAATAGCCCATTTTATTTTTTATACTTCCATCATTAAAATTAGATTATCTTTTCTTTACACTTCATTATTAAAAGTGGCCTATTTTGTTCTTTACTCTTCTGTCATCCAAAGAAGCCTATTTTGTTCTTTACACTTCCCTCATGAAAAGTAGTCTATTTTGCTCTTTATACTTCATCATTATATGTATATTTAGTTTTTTATACCACCGTCATCAAAAGTACCCTATTTCGCTCTTCACGCTTATCTAGGCGATATTTTTATTTACACTTTAGTCATTAAAAGTTGCCTTTTTCTTTCTTTACACTTACATCTTCAGAAGTAGTACATTTTTATTTACACTTGAATAATTGAAAGTAGCTTACTTTAGAGTCCTAATGAGAAGAACTGTTCTGTAATATATTTACAAGTATCAATGTCTGTCACGATGGTGATTGTCGTTCAATTCCCCAACAGAAAATCTCAATCAAATGAGACCTTTATTTTTATATGTAAATTATGTGATAATTCCTACCTGTTATTGTTACATCTCTTCAATTAATTCCCCTGAACTTCCTCAATTTTTACACTTGGTAATGGATTTTATTTAAATAGCTTATAAGAGAGGATTGGTTGATTTTGTTTAGCGGTATATCAACCTCTATGGATTATTTTATGCCAAAATCTAAATAGTTTGTACATAAATTTTCTGTTTTCAACTGCAGATATTGTGTACATATTTTTACACTTTTAGTGTCTTTAGACATATAGTTTGCAAATAATAAAATGTATTTTTGGTACTTTTACTATAAAATATTTTTTAGTGTTGCACTGATTGTTATTTTGCGATTAAAATATATTGTTGGTCATTTTATTATAAAAACGTACTGTTGACATTTGTTTGGGGTTCAGTATTCGTCCATAGTTGGGACCGGAACAGGTGCAACTATTCCGAGTCAGGGTGAACATGCGATTAACAGCAGTTAAAAGGTGGTACCACACTCCTCATAACCTTCAATCAGATGACCTAGGATGAATTTAGAGAGGACCTATATGCTTGAAAACTATTGAAGATTACAGTGTCTTTGCTTGTCACACAAACTGGTGTTCAATTCATTCACGAGAAGACTTAATTAGACTGTAATTACCGAGTATATAAAATAATTCTAGCTGTCGGATACATGGTCTGGACTTTCATTTCTATTCTGTTACGTCATTGTTTTGGCTTCAGATATTGAGGTTCTCCAGAAAGACTTTCAGCCTGTCAAACCGATACCGAATTCAATAAGTATGGATACATTAATAGGCAGACACTAATATCTGCGAAAAGAATCGATTTTAAAATCCGACATTAGCAAACCATCTAGTGTTGTGTTTTCTATCCTATGATTTCGGATTCTCACAAGACCGACAATTATGTGTCAAATAAACATCATTTTTTCGGGCAGTCCATCAGAAGTTACAACGTAGCGTGATAGTCTGGAATCTATCTTTGGAAGCCCAAGAAATAAAGATTGATAGGAACCAGAATCTGCTGCATAGACTGGGTATTTCCTTTGAAATCCACCAAAATAAAGATTTTTCTAATGTTATCATATGGATATAAACAAAAAATAACTACGTTGGTAAACCATTTTAATACTCTCTCTAATGTATGCATTAAATGAGTAACATCGATGACACTAAATGATATCGTAGAAGTAAATAGTAATAAAGAAGGCATAAAAAAGGGGTAATGAACTGTAAGATGATAGTCGTCAGCATAAAAGGCAGCCCAAGGCCTGAACTATATATTAGGGACGTCAAATTGAAGCAAGCACAAATATTAAATTTTGTTTAACAGGCGAAGGAAAATGTAAGAAATAAGTAAGACACGGGAAAAATTATTTACATCTGAATACTTTTGGACTGTTGTGTCATATCTAATTTCCTATATAATAGTGAATGTTGGGAAATCGTTTCATAGTCGTATATTACGGGCACCTTGATGTAATGATTAGCAAGCTTATCTCGCTAGAACTGAGTAGTGAGTTCAATCCTCACTGCATGCCCCACGCTTTCGGCCTTGTGTCACATCTAAGCTACGATTAGAAGATCACTGGGCTCCTCGGCGTGGTGCAATGGTTAGCAAGCTTAAATTGCTAAAACAATTACGACTTAATAGTGAGTTCGATCCTCACTGGGTACCCCATACTTTCGGCCTTGTGCCACATCTAAGCTATGCTTAGAAAAAGATGGAACAGTCGAATAGATTGTTCAGCTGTCGAACTCTCTGCCTTGAGCAGAGAGGAACCCAGGCGAGACTTTGAGACAGGCCCTGAACCCGTTTATGCGGGTTCTAAGGGAATATTTTTGGCCAAGCTTATGGGCTAGGAGAACCCACGGTAAACTCGGCCTTGTGCCACATACATCCCTCGTGGGGGCGGGCTGCTGGGCTGCTTGATATAACAGTGATATATTATCTCTCTCTTTCTCTGTTTCTCTCTTTCTTTCTCGCTTTTATTTTCTTATAAGTCCATATATGGATAATTATTATATTTTTGAATTTGGATTCATCGCAGGTGACCTTTCTTAGAGGTCACTAAAGTTCTATCCTAAGTGCATATTTTTTCAGTATAGCAATAATTATAATTTCTGAGACATTTTGTTTTTTTTACAAATCTACCAAAGGTTACCTCGCCTTGATTAATCATACATTATACAAAGAATCTCAAATGACATTTTAGTTTCTTTTCTAACATGTTAAATGCAATTGTTTTCATTGTGAATCAAAGTCAATATCTTTTCTATATCTGTGGAAGTTTTCCTTTTTCTTATAATGTCTTGACATTATTTTATTTCTAAACAGATAGTGCATATAGAAGTCAAAGAAATTATACGCATCTGAGAAACTTTATTTCCCCTTGAAATGCAAAAAAACAAGCTAAACATGAATTAGGAATTAATCAGAAAATTCACGTTAACATTAATACTGAAACCCAATGCATTTCAAGCAAACACTTTAATAACAACAAACAAAGAATAAGGATTTCAAAATGGTGGAATAAAAATTTATCCAAATTATCCCACATGAAAAAGCTATGCTTTTACAGGAGTCGTCATAAATTGATCAACTTTACTTAAAAATGAACTAAAATCTTCTTCATAAAGATGATTTTTCACTTTAAGTGTCTAATTCATACCTTTATGAACTAAAGGTAATGTTAATAGTTTTTTATTTTATTTGAATCTACGATTTTTACTTTGAAAATAACAGCAGTCATTAAAAATATAATTGGTGTTTAACAATATTCAAATGTTCATATTATGTAACAAGACCTCATCAAAAATCAAAAAGGAAATTTACTTAGAAAAATATAATTTCTTTTTGGAATATATCCAAATTAACCTATTACTCAAATTACTACCTAATTTAAGCTTATGAAGTAAAAAGAAACATAACTCCGGTTAATAAAGTGCACGTATAGACATTTGTACAGGCTGCATATAGCATAAAACATCGCCATTTGCTGGTTGCTTTACATAGTCTATTTTAGTTCTATTTTAGCCTTGCAAGATAAATGATATGCTATTACTTAAGGCATCTGTAGCTCCATTGCACAGTGTTTTGTTATCATTGACGTCTTTGAACGGGAAATAGTTCATACCTTTCGCCGTAAGCAAAGTGCACCAGCCACCACTTCAAATACACAAGAAACCATTTTTATTATCACCACTCCTGGAGAAATGTTTAATTTTAAATTATTAAATTTCCTTCTGATCGATAAGGTTATTTTATGTTTGGCATCTAAGTCGGCGAAAAGTCTGAGAATTTATTTGAAGAAGAAAAAAAGCAACAATGTTTCCTATTTTACAAAAGCAAGAAGTCGCGACATTAAGCTTTTATATTTCATAAAAATAACGTCTTTCCTTTCCGCAAATTAATTAACTGGAACAATTAATTCATATTTGGACTCTAAGTTTATATTAAATGCGAGGTTTTAGTTGATTCGTCCATGTTAAACAAGCAATGAAATGTTAAAATCAAGATAAATCGTTGGGTGTGTGGAGTCGAATAATAATAATAATAATAACAAAGACAACAACAAAAACAACTATTATCATTATCATTATAAATGAAAATGGCATTATATATAGCAGTAAAAAGGATGAAGCGTAATAGAGGCAAATGGAGGTGGCGATGAGAAGAATACGAGAAAGAACGAGTAAAATATAAATAAGAATAAACGAAGAATAAACGAAAAATAAACGAAGGAAAAATAACAAAAAATGGTAACTCGAATAGACGATGGAAATAAAGAAAGACTAAGAGAAAAAGGAACAAAAAATTAAAAAGTAAAATACGAGAAAAGAAAAAGAAATGAAAGAAGAAAATACAAGAAAGAAAAAGAGGATAAAAGTAAAAGTGAACACAGACTCAATCATAGGTCGGCCAAAAAAGACTGTGATCAATGGCTATTGGAGTTATCATAGTAACCTTAGCAAAACTTTCTCGCCTCAACCATTTCTTTGCGTTGTTATAGATAGATAGATAGATAGATAGATAGATAGATAGATAGGATAGGTAGGTAGGTAGGTAGGTAGGTAGGTAGGTAGATAGGATAGCTAGGTAGGTAGATAGGATAGAATAGGTAGATAGTAAAGATAGATAGATAGATAGGAAAGATAGAAAATGTGATTGTGATAGAGGAAAATGAGAGTTTGTCTGAAGTTATGCAAATCACATAAGCCTAAATAACATGAATTTTCTTTGTAAATGTTTCTGTCAAAATTTAAACGATTAATTTGATGTCAAAACAAAACTTGAGTTAAAGTTTTGGGTAGTTTCAACGTGTTCGATTAACGTTGTTGGATTTTTTATAAAAACAGCAGTCTGAAGTTATTATGGAAAGCACGAATATCACTTTACTTCAAAAACAATGTAATAAAATCAAATATTGATCAACACCTATACAATTATCAAATATAAGTAAATATTAACAAAAAATAGCACACATATACACAAGGACAGACACCTAACCATGACCTAAAAATAATTAAAAAAATCAAGCGGCCATATACACTGACACGGTAAAAAAGGTCAGTTCAGCATAGTAAAAAGAGGTCAATCCTACATAAAGCAAATTAGGTGAGCATATATATATATATATATATATATATAAACACGATCAAAATAGACCAGCACAATAAAAAGCAAACAATCACCAAGAAAACCTACACCACTTAAAAACAATAAGCAAAAGGTAAAAAAGATAATACAACACCCATTAAGTGAAAACATCACACACTCACAGAGAGACATCAAATTACATCAAACTATGCATAAATACGAAAAAATTGAGAAGTAGCAGCAGAGTAACCAATAGCCCTGAAGAGTGAAAACATTAACACAATGCACTCACAAAAATTCGAAGTCAGCATCATTCAAATAATACCACCCAGTTAAGTGACAAGATTCTCAACATTAATTCTATTATATTATAGTTGAATAATACATTTTAGATGCATCAAGGGTGGTATTCAGTGATGCACTGTCTTCATGGCCGATTTCGGGTTTTGCATCATATCGGCTCAAACAGCAACACCGACCTGATTCCAAAAGGCTCAGGCTATCTCTTTGATAGTGTCGTGCTACGCACGTCGACATTACAAAAAAATTCAGATATGGCGAGGAGTCCGACCGTTCTTATTGACATACGTCAGTCCTCGTCAGCCAATGAAATGAAGGCTCTTCTCGCTTCCCTTGTATACAGTCTTATCTTTTTGCTTCATCCGGTCTTGATTCGCGCTATTTCCCCGGAATTCATAACAAGGCAAGCTGGACTTGTTCTTGCATAATTTAATCCATTGTTTTTACGTTTTAAATACTAATCCCATAATTCGATAATTAAACTTTACTTACTACTTCTATTACTTTTTCTAAAAAAAATAAATTCCTTATATTCCTATTATATGAAAATCTTTAAGTCTAACCTTATACTCTTAATCAAACGAAATTAGAAAACTGTGTACACGTTCACGCCTATATGTAGTAAATATACTCACACACACACACACATGCACGGACACACATACATAAAACCTATCTCCCGTTTACATTAATTTTGCGAAACCGTTCATTAAAAAAATATTTTATACTGTTTACTTGAAATTCCTTACCAGTTTTGTAATCTATCGATTAAAATACAACGATGGCCTGATTTAAGTAACGAAAAAAAAAGACTTAATAACTAAAAATACCAAAATAACCTCAATTACTCAATTAAGTAACATATTCACATTTACAGTATTTATATATATATATATATATATATATATATATATATATATATATATATATATATATATATTTATATATATATATATATATATATATATATATATATATATATATATATTGTATATTTAGGCAGCAATCCTTCCTTTATGCATGTTTCATTAAAAACGCAGACAAGGTACTACGGTTAAGCTTTTTATTTATTTTTTCTTGTGTTCTGACAAGAGCATTCTTTTCTGGACAAAGGGTGTGTTAGAACTGTCCAAATGTGTTATATTTCCGATCTGTCTATATTTCTGAGATGAGGTATTATGTACACTATTTACATTATTCGGACTATTGTCTTCATCTCTGTCGCTGGAGTAGACTGTTCTAGTTCTACGTGCTATGTTTAATGGATGTCAGTTATCAGTTATCTCCTGTTAATTCCCCTCTGAACTAGAACAGTCTACCCCAGTGAGTGAAATAAAGGCTTCAGTTCGACATTCCAACCACCTGAAGGCCGGAGCGTACAACGGCCGAAACGTTGTAGTAAATATGGCGACAAAGATGAGGACAATAATCCGAATAATGTAAATAGTATATATATATATATATATATATATATATATATATATATCAGAATGCAGGCATGAGGATACGGTACATGGAGGTCGTGCTCTGCCCAGACTCCAAGCTCGTATTCTCAGACGTACCGACAAGATCCAAAGGAATACAGGGATTACCTTTTGGGTCAACTTGGCTGCAGCAGTTACTGGAAAGTTGGTGGTGGTGATGGCCAACCGCCCTTAAGTGTCCCCTTCCTGTTTTCTGTCTTGATTTACTTCCATAGCGTTTTCCGTTTTTGCCTGTAACTGCAAAAGGAGCGGAGATTTTAAATTAGTGCATTGCTTCTACCTGGACTGCCTTTATGAACCGTCAATCTCCATCGGACCGAACAGCTTGTTATGAGTCCGTCTTTGCCTACGCCTGTTGTCTAGCATTATGCTGGACACTCAGATGCTACTTGAGGCCATGCCAAGGAAGCATTTTATAATCAGTGGGATCTTATCCCTACTAGCACGGTTTTTTAAAATCGCAATAGTTAGTACTGTTCATTTTAACTCCTTCATCGACTTTGAATTGTCACACACACACACACACACACACACACACACACACACATATATATATATATATATATGTAGTAACTAATGTAATTATTCACGTTAATATATCAACTCATTGTTTGCATGTTTGTTTCAACTGATGGATTCTCCGAAATATATTGTGATTTCTGAAGTTAATTGTTTAGATTTTTCAATGAACTATTCGGATAATCTTCCTTGAGTTGCTTACTGCGACCAAAATATATTCACCAATTAAATTAATAACAAGTATAAACTATTTTTATATTATGAATGTTCCCTAGAGATTTTATACACTGAAAAAAAAATAAGAGGAGTCAACTGGTCAAAATGTTTTTGATTTTAATAATCAATTTCTTTGTGTGGAATTCTTTGCTTTTCTTTTGTACTCTTTTCCTTTTTTTCATTAAATTCACCGGGGATTCATTTCTTCATTATTCGTTTTTGACACTTGTTTTTTGACACTTGTTTTTTGACACTTGTTTTTTGTTTTGCTGGGTTTAGTTTTCTTTTTCTTCCTATATTATTTAAGAATTGACATAATCTTATCTTTAAAAAAAGTGTCATAGAGGCAAACGGAATAACCAAAAAACTTTGAAATATAATAGATTATTTTGTGCGTACAAAAGTTCCAAGTGACTTCTGTGTAAAAGCTACAAACTGAATGACTGATGAGTTTTCTTCTGAATTGTTTTTTTTATTATCCGTTATTGTTGCTTATTTTGTTTTATGTTTTCTTTTAAGTTGATTTTTTTATTTGGTTATTCTGTTTTTAAACAAGAAGAACAAGGAAAACAAATGAGATAATCAAGATCAAGTAAAAATTGTTAGATTCCATCTTCCTCCCCTATAGAGACAGAGTCAAAATAGAAAAAAAAACAACTATAAACCACTGGTATATATAATGAGTATGTTTTATTAATCAATACCTTTCTGGGAAGATCCCAATGTCTATTCGATTATCTGCTAGCAAGAAAAAAAAGATTTCAAGAGGCAAAATATTTTGTTTCCAACTTTTCGTTTAAGACTTCTCCAGGTAAAACACAATGAATATAAAATTATAAAGTGTCTATGTTTACCTATGGTGAGAACGTTATCTTTTGGTACAGCCATTATAGAAAGAAAGGAATTCCACCCAATCAGTCACACATTAGCAGAAATTCAATGAAAAAGCTGTTCATTTCACCCTAAACCTTCAATGTTTCTATATTATTTAAGAATAGACAGAATATCTTCTTTGAAAAAGTGTGATAGCGACAAAGTGAACAACTATAAAAGACTTTGAAAGATAATTGATTATTCGGTGCATACAAAAAAATTGTGGTGCCTTCTATGGAAAAACTACAATCTGAATAAAATACGAGTCATTCTTAGTCGTTAAAAACATGCAGGACCACAGCAACACCACGCTAGAATTGCTGCCGTGGCCACCATAATAAATAGCCTTTTTTTCTCGTTGATAACACAAAAGGTTTTCATCTCCGAAACTGGTTGCTAACCAAGTCTAAAGAGTGTAAAGAGACATGGTGTCTTGCTATTTAACCCATAATTTGGCGGGCGGTGAGGTCAAAGGATTCATAGATTTTCCAAGCGAAAGGGTGGTGTAATGGATTGTGGCTAGGAATGAGAAAACGAAGAAGCGGGTTCGAATTCCACTCCTTGAGAAAGAATCCATCTCCTCCCCAGATATATGGGTTGAATATTAGTAACTTTTTCTGGAAAACCATTGTTATTGTCAAAACAATTTCAATACTCACTCGCAAAAAAAAAAAGAATTATTCTTAAAATCTCAAATATTTTTGAATTTAAATAACACAGAAAGGGTTGATAAAATGTAAAACTAAATCACTCCCAAGTGAACACAACATCTTGAATTTAAACCGATTTTAATCTCTGCGACACTAACCTCTACGCTCCTCGGTTGTTTCACCGACTGAATATAAAGCTATGTTTAGTGTTCATTTATCATGTGTTATAAAAAGGGAAAGAAAAATGTCGTGGGACAAAACTTTAATTTATTCGTTTTCCGGTTGGACAAGGCTGCTACGGCTGATTACTCATAAAGAAGACGGAGATGGTTCAATTAGAATCACTTCGCTTCGTGAATAGTCTGCGTTTCCAGAAATTATCCTGGAAACAAACCACTTGCATACGGATAGAAATCGAATTCAGTAAAAACACAAAAATAGGAAAGGGCTTAATACAGGGATGTGTCATATCAGCGAATTTATTCAGCCTATACAATGTGGCGATCCTGACAAAATGCGCTGCTAGAATTGGCGGCCACAATCTTCACAATATAGGGCATGCAAATGAAACTGTGTTAACAGCAGAAAATGGATGCTACAGGAATCCACAGAACTTAATGAAGGAAAGTGAGACAAAAGGACTAAACAGCAATTGCAAGATTACAGAATGCATGGCTATCGGAAAAAATGAAAAATCTAAGATGCGAAATATAAATTTGAGACAGCAAGCAAGTACGAAAATTTAAATATTTAGAAAGTGTTTTAACAGAGAACAGAAGATGCGACACCGAAATTCTAAATTCTATTGAATAGCAGCCAAAAATTGTTGACTCTTAAGAAACAGGAAGATTTCGTTAGAAACAAAGAAGAGATTGATGAATTGTGTAATGTCCGTCATCCTCTATGTCAGCCAATGCTAGGAAATCTACTCACAGATGAAGAAGAGACTTGAGGCAACAGAGGTGTGCTTCTACAGAAGGATACTGAGAATATCATGAAGTGAACATTTGAGCAACGATGACGTTTTAATGATGACCTTTTAACAGAAACGGTGCTTAGAATCAGAAAGACAGTTAAAATCTTGAGGGCACACAATGAGTAAAGACAGTCTGGGTAATCTAGCATTCACAGTGTATATTAAAGACCGACAGAAGAAAGCAGCGAATCACCTACTTAACAAACTTGTATAAATAGTTGTCAGAACATGGATTAGGAGAGATAGCAAAAATGTAAACCTTACTAAGAGCTACAAAGGACAAGATGTTGTGGAGAGCCACGATAACTGACATCCTCATGAGACTCAGAAAAAAGTTCAGAAAAGGTAAACGCGACAAAGTCTGCAGCAGTAGAACACAGAACATTGAATTTTATTTCACCTTTTTGATCGTGATGTAGTTGTAGGTAGCGTAGTAGGAATTTGGTTACCTGTCTATATTTGTCTACATTAAGCTCTGATCTTATATTTACAAGATGATCTGATAATGGAAAGATAATATTTTAGTATTCTCTGCTCAAAGATGTTTTCGAAAGCAGATATTTTTCCCTGTTTTCTATGTTGTGTTGTTGGATCGTGTTCGTTGAGTAGCCATATGTGTTTTGTGAAGGGTTTTCCTGCTTATACATTTGTTGCTACATGGTGTTTTGTGTTTGTTATTTCTATATATATATTACGGTGGGTTCCTTTGGATATTACCGTACCTCCCGATATTACCTGCTTTTTAGGCATTTAACGTTTAGTGGCACCCATAATTTGTTCTGAAGTGAGGTGAGTTTGATATGTGAGTTTTATTTTGTCTTTTATTTTTAGTTTATTACTGTTGAAAACATTTCCGATAAGTCCGATGAATATTTTCCATGTTTTTTATATGGTTAGTCAAAAAAATAATTTTGTTTTTACATTTTTGTTCTATAAGGTCCTGTCGAATAACTACTCACTTATCGTGCCATTTCACACACACACACTTTGCTACACTGAAAATTGTTTTCATTTGATATTTACTTATATTTGGGCGCTTGTGTGTTTGATGAAAAAGTTCCATAAGTTTTTGTTGTTCATCGACATGAAGTGTCTTCTCCCACAATTTGAATAAATTGAAAAACCTGGTGTCGATCACTCAATAGTTGTAAAAATCTGAGAAGTTTGGGGAAGATTCAAAAACCGGAAAACAAATTCCACAGAATTGCATTTCTATTCTTGCCAGACACAAGAAAAATTGTCTTTTTTTTTTGTTTTTTTTGGTGGAGTAAGTATATTACTGAGATCGTTACTATTGTAAGGATCCCAGTAATATTCTTACTCCACCAAGAGGCGTCATAACCATGATGAATCCAAGACAATCTATAGAACTAAATACCAGTTAACAGTTTTGGGAAAAGAGATTATTAAATGAGATATGAAAGGCCTACTGATCTACGTTGAACCCAAATAGACTTGTTACGGTGCTACTGCGGTGAAATTGAAGAAAAATATAGGAAAGCCTGAAAACTATGTCGTTACATGAAAATGCTCATCTTTATGTTGTTTTGTCGATCCCAAAATATCAACTGGAATCATAATTCTTCATCACGCTGGATATTTTCTTGACTTTGTTCCATAATATTGTTTTTAGTGCCAGACACCTATCTTGAGATCGATCAGGAAGGATGTTCTGCATAGCCAACATATTATTTCTGTAATTTACAAATTCAGATGTTAGTGCGATGCTGACTAAATAGGACTGCGTAAAAGTTCGGAGACATGGATCAACCAACACGTTCCACTCAATATTCGCTAAGGAAAGTTACATAGGTGCGTTAATGTATCAGATTCAGTAACTGCTTAACATTTGATTAAAACTAGAAGTGAGCTTGGTCTTATGACCTGGACATGTTATCAGTGTTGAGTAAGGCTAATACCCGATTTTTGCTCAAATAAGAGATCACCGATAAACTGATTTAACTGTTTTTAATCGATATATTTCGTGTTTTCGTTATGAATTTTCTTTTAATATATCTGTTTTATTGCACTAATAAAATGTTGCACGCTTACAGACATATATATATATATATATATATATATATATATATATATATATATATATATATATATATATATATATGTGTGTGTGTGTGTGTTTAAATTCGCCAACCTTAATACTTAGGTTTATATATGGTATTTCGCTTCCTTATATTCTGTTCCATCAAATGTTTTTTTTTCATGTTTACTTGCTATAACTTGCAAAAGCGTTTTAGCAATTATTTTTCTGTTTTTAAGTTCGTCATCATTAATACTTATCATATATATATATATATATATATATATATATATATATGTGTGTGTGTGTGTGTGTGTGTATAAACACCTTGACCGAACCCGCGTATATCTTTTCCAAGAAGGCGTGATAATTCACAGAAAATAAATATTACGCCCTTAAGTGATATAGCATAAAAAGATAGACCTACAGTTGATCCTCACTCGAGATCATAACCATAATATTTTTTTATGTGTATTTGTTAGAAAAGCTGAAAAAAAATCATATCAACTTTGAAAGAGGAAAAAGAAAACAAATTACATTTAACTGTTGCATGAAATAATAATACATGTGAAATAAAGATACACTTATTGGGTAAAATATTACGCATTTCATATTCACAGATTTCTATAAAACAAAGTTACACGAATGAGTTATAATTATTAATGAAAATTATTAATCTTTTCAATATTTATTGTTTCATCTCCAGACATTGACATACTTTATTGCAAAAATAATCTTTCTATATATTAAGCATTTGTTTTCCAATGCTTTAATAAACGCTTGAGAATCATTTAATCCTTTTCATAATCATTTATCTTTGAACTTTTTAAAAAAAAACATCTATCTTCAAATTCCTTGAATAACGATTGAGAGTAAAAAATCTTTATTAATCATTTGTCTTCAGAAAAATGTAATAATCGTTTATCATCAAAATCCTTTAATAATCATTAAGTTCAATATTCATTAATAATAATTTATTATCAGAATTATTTAAAATTATTTGTCTTCATAATACGTTGCAAATCTTTTAATCTTTTATATGCAGAATATTTTAAACACTCATCTCAAATTAATTTAATAATCATTGCTAACAATGCGATAACGTGTTTCAACGTTTTATTTCATGATATGACAGGGTGGTAACCCTGTTTCAAATTTTTAATGCATTTAAATGCCTATTAACCATTTGAAGCAAAATATAAGATTATTCTGTGAAAACACTCGGCATCAAGAAGAATAAAGAAAAAACAAATTAAAATAGCAGAGTTCGGAGTAGGTTTTAAGAAGATCTGAACCTGAAATAAACATACAATAAAAAAAAGTAGAATGAAGATTGAGTAAGACTAGATCTTCCCTAAAATACGCACTTACGTCTGGAGTAGTATGACAAGATTTATGATCTAAATTATCCAAAGTTCCGAAGAAGAATTCCTGCTATGTTTATTTGAAATACTATTGAACTTCACTTATCATTAACAGCATTCAACATAAGCAGTTTGTCATAAGTTCTCAAACTTTCTTCAATAAACCTGCCACCAGAAAGCGCGAACACAGAGTCTAGAAAGATTGACCGAGCGACCTGATGACTAAATAAGCATGCGGCATAAACTTCCATTCATCCTCCTGCAGTTACTCATTCGGTCACCAACGAATTCGCAGACAAGATAGACAGGGCCAGGATCGAGGACTCACAATTTATTAGGAATTACTGCTAGAATAATTTTCCTGTCGAAACTAGGCTACATAGATAGATTAATTATTCTTTATATACATTTAAATTCTTCAGTTTATTTTCATTAAACCCTTTGGGATTTGTCAGTAGAATATTTTGGCTTTTGCTGTGAAATTAGGTTTCAGTAAAGAAGTGACCAGTAACGAGGTTTTTACACGTAACATCTCCGTCAAATCAAAACAGCTATTGAGTGAAATCCCCGTAGAAATGTGATTACCACACAGATAGCTGATGCTGAAATGCGATGGCCGGGAAAATGAAAAACCCCACCAAATAACGATGCCAAGAATACTACGGTTTGGTAGCGCTGGAATAGGGAATGGCAGAACGAGTAAACGAAATGAGAGGGAGCAGTGGCAATGCAGGACCAGACGAGTTATAGATTTATCTTCAGAATAAGTTATTTACAAAATCTTGTAAAATAATGTTTCTTCAAATTCGTGTATTCATTTCTATGCAAAATTCTTTAATAATTATTTATCTTCAAAATCCTTTAATAATCATTTATTTTCTATATCGTTTAACAATTCTTCATCTACAAAATCCTTTATGAATCATTTATCATCAAAATCATTAATAATCATTTAACTTAAGATCCTTTAGTTACGCAACAAAAATATCACATATCACATCTTAATTTAGCATGATAAAGAAAAATGCATTGTTTTAAATTTACAGGAAATATCAAAAGAATTGGGCACAACGGAAGGATGAGTCAGTCCCGTCTATCGAATGCAGATGTACATGTCGTCCCAATCTGCCTACGGTATTGCAATCATGTGGACGAGAATGTTGTACTGATGGATATATAAATATTAGCGCCTGAGTATCCTGGCCAGTCTATCACACATCCAAGACATAAAAATTTAGGGTCCGCATCGAAGTGGGACAACTCATGCTATCATTTGTAACGGCACTCTCACTTCATTATAGTAGCGAATTTTGTTAATTCAATTCCGTTTGAATACGTAAGTCCTTTCATGAGAAAAGGATTGGAATTTTTTTTTATCTGTTTTTCTTCTTATTATATTACGCTTTTATATACAAGGCCATTGCGGATAGAGGGAAAGAGAGACAAGGGAAAGCAACACGTGACATACCTAGAGGGCTTAAGCAAGTGGATGACAGAACAGGATCTTGGATAGGCAGCAAAAGGACAAAACATATTGAGAACTACAAGGGATAGAGGGAAGTGGAGGGCCATAATCGCCTACGTCCTAAAGGGACACGGCACATAAAAAGAAGAAGATACAAGCTTATACAAATGTTATATGCTAACAAATATAATATATATATATATATATATATATATATATATATATATATATATATGTGTGTGTGTGTGTGTATATATATATACTTTTAACCCTGTTTTTTATTATGAAGTGTTTCTTTTTTATATATAAAACGCCTTTTTTAATATGTCTGCTTTTATCGCTCTAATAAAGTTTTGTACACATGCACAAATATTAAAATAAACAATTTTTGTATCAAACAGTTTGATTACCGACATAAAAATTCACTGAAAATTTTAAATAAAATTTATTTTAAAAGGCGACATTATTTTAAAATTATCTTCGGGCGCCATTAACCCTATTGCTAACTGATGCTAACCTCTTCGAACAAGGACTAAAAATGAAGTAATAATAAAACTGCCATTTGTACCATTATTATTATTATTATTATTATTATTATTCACATTTATTATTATCCTCATCATTTGTTCTGTCGTTAGTGCGTAGGAAATCAGCTTCTGACAGCTTATTTTCTTGTATTGCAGTGAAGTACGCTTTTTACCTCCGACATGTCACATCAAAGAAATCCCACGAAAATATCGAACAAGTTTTCTGATAATCGCTTCCGATCAAACACACATCGCTGTTTCCAATATTTCATTTCCTTTTTTCCTTTAAGTTATTGTTATTTTATATTCATTTAGTTTTATTTAGTTATTTTTATATGTTTTATTAACGACCGCCATTTTGACTGACATTTGAAACAAGCAAATGAGCAAACTTGAGTCCCAACGTCACGTTTGTTCAACGCCATCTTATTGGAGGTGACTACGCCTAAGGCAGGAAAATCGCAATGGCGGCACCAGAGAGACAGCCGAGAGCAGACAGTTGAGCTCATCTAAGATGCAATATTTTCTTGCCACTCTATCTTACCCTACCGCAAAAATTCTTTTAAAAAATTGTAGCATTCATGTTTAAAGAGCTTTGCTCCGTCAAAGGGATGTAAAAATGAACATTCATGACTATAATGGCTTCGTTATTTGCTAAGTTTTATTTTTGCATTTTGTATTTTTTACCATTTTTTTTAATTGTTCTTCGTTATTTCTCTGTTTTTCTTCCCGTGGTCTTTCATTGTGTTTTTTTTTTTTCACTTTACTTTTCGTTCATTTTATTCTTTCCGTTTTTATGTCATTTTTTTTCTCGTACTTTCTTTTTTAATCTATACATTTTAATTTCCTTACTACGTGTTTTTCTTCTCACCGTTTTTGTTTTCTTTATATTTTTCATTTTCTTTTTTTGTCTTTCTTCTTATATTTCTTCTCATCCTTTTTACTCTATCTTTTCTTTTCAATTTTTTCTTTCACCATTCCTTTCATTCTTTCTGCCGTTTCTGACTTCTTCTTTATTTCACTGCCTTTTCTTCTTTTTATCTTCACCATTTTCTCTCACACAAACCTGCTTTTCTCTTTTCATTTCTCGATCACTATGTTTTTCCTTTTCTTTTCCCTTTCTCGCTCTCCATTCTCTAATAAACGATTTCTTCATTGTCTCTTTCTAATATTCCTTTTATTTACTCATTTTTTTCGATTTCTTCTGTCAGCTTTATTTTTTTATTCTGATGCCTGCCATCGTTTTCCCTTGTAATAAGAATGTCAATTTTCTACATCTGTTGTGAGAGATGTGACATACGAGTTCGAGCCACTAAACATCCGGCCATCAGTAAATTCATCCCACCCAAAACTGACTGTTAACCATATTCTGGCTATGACTATATGAACTATTTGTTTTTATAGTTAACATTATTTACTTTTTCATATCTTCTAATAATTTATTGAATTTTATTTTCATTTTTTTTCATATTTTAAAAGGATTTCCAATTCATTTCTGTGAGCTTCACGGTTTTCTTAATTTGAAAGCGTTCACCTTTCATTGTTTACCTTTTCTCGCCATTTTTCCTAAGTTAATATACACTTGGTTATAAGTTGAATAGTTCAAGAAAAAATGTTCAAGTGAAATGTCAACCCAGGTATGTTGCCTAATAGTTTCTTCACGTTGAATTAAACGATAAACAGGTAAGATATAACGCTTATGTTATGATGAAAATTATTTACCATTTCATTACATAATTAAAATACTTTGACTGGTATCATGTTTTTATGATAATGTTCATCCTATAGAAGGCCCTAGAGCCACTCGAGGTAGGGGGTTACAGAATAAGAGGCAAGGGGCACAGTTTATGGGGATATGTGAGGAAGATAGCGGTTAACCCTCAAACTGAAAACTTAAAATACAAGTGATCAGAGAAGTATCCTCTTGGGAGTCAACTCGACAAATTAGTTTTTCGTGCGAAGAAGCATAGAATTTTTAGAGTTTCTTAATGGTCCCCATCTCTGTAGATAATACTAAAAAAAGTTACATGGTGCCTGTGGCAAGGAACAATGGCTGATTTGCCTTTAAATAATGAAGACAAAATATCAAGCAACATAGATTGAAAAGCTCTGACTTCAAAATATTAACATGGTTAATTTCAATGACGAATCTTCTTTCACAAGTCCTTCACACCAGGACGTGTGCAATCATAGCTCTCTACAACTTCCTATTTTTTCTGGCTCTAACTAATATTTATCCTTTTACTATATAACCCAGTCGCAGCTTTGCCATTCATATAAAACAAGCCCATTTATTAAGCCGTTCGATGTTTCTGTCTGTCACTCTTGCCATTAATATTTCTGTGAATGTTTTTATCACTTTAAACTTTATTTTTATTGGATACCCATATTTGAATGAAAGCCGCATTTACTTTTTAAACAGTATATATTTATTTTCGTCTACCGGCTTGAATATTCGAGAAAAAAAGAAACAAATGCGCCCTCCAGTTAGCACATTTTCTAACATTAATATATATATATATATATATATATATATATATATATATATATATATATTTAATTAGTGGATGCACTAAAATGGTATCGAATAAAAGTTACGTTCTTGCCTTTCCCAATGGCAATAGTGTGACGTGAAGACATACTGTCTCAGCCTGGAAATTGAATTAAGGCCGTCGATTCCAGTTCTCGTTCTGTTACACTCCTCCTATTGCTTAATCCCCCACTAATTTCTCTTTTAAATCTTTTAAATTACAAAAAAAACATTCACCAGAAAACAATCAGCATCTCTTCATTATATTATGATGGGTAAGGTTAGGGGATTATAATGTCGACTGCAAAAAAGACGGATAAGTACACGTACATTGAGAAGGAAAGTTTATTCTAAGCTGGTATCATACGTTTATCTAGTAATAAGTTACGTTTAAAGTGATAAATATATATCGGGTTAATAAATAAAAATAAATCTATTTCTTCTTTAGATATTTCCTGTGATTTCCTAAATATTCAAGTTCTCTTTCTTCAATATATGTCTAAGAAAGTTCAAATCTCTCTCTAATTTTACTATTAGCCTGTCTCTTTGTTAACCATTTTATCAGTTATTTATAGAACCGCAGAAGTGTACTGTAGTGTATTCATTTTCTTCAATAGGGTTAGGGGTAGAGCTAGGGTTAGTCAAATGGCAGAGGGTAGAATAGTAAAAAATTCCCTCTAATTTTTAAATACAAATGTTCGATTTCCTAAAACTTCTTTGTTGCTCCAAAATAAGGGATAGATCTATACATAACGTAAACCATAAATTTGTCCTTGTCCCTCAAATAATGGGCTCGATATATACGCAAGAATATACATTAAAGAAATTATGTTCTGAAACCGAGAGGAACTACAAGGAAACCTCTGCTAACAATCAGAAAGAGAAAGCTAATATTAAAATTGAGGATAGAAGCCTTGCAGAATATAACACTCACACGACAGACAGAAGATAAGAGAAGAAGTGGAAAACAAAGAGTAACCGACTTGTCGATTTTGAGTTAATAAATAGAAGAACAAAGGCAAAGAATGTTAGTAAAGGGGTAAATGTTTCTTGGAAGCAACAAAAGAAAAGATGATGTTGAGAACCGTGACTACATATCTTCTGGATGGATAGAACAAAAGCATTTGACATATCTTTCTTCCGATATTTGCCGTATGGAAATGCTTGCATTTTTCTTGTAAATTGCTATTGTTTAGATCCATACTTATTGAGGGCGTCACTATTATCAACCAGACGTTTTCTTTCAAGCAGATTGGACAAATGTAATCCTCCGATCTATATTGCTTTATGATCGTATATCGGGCGGTCGGTGTGAAAGAGCATATAATTCGAGCCAGTGGTATAGACTCTTATGCACGTTTTGTATGTACGTAACTCAATGTCCACACGTCCTCAACAATTTGAATTACATTTATAATTTAACACGTATCAGATAAAAATTTCCCAACAGAAGATGTGCTCAAGTTAGGTGTTGTCACCAAGTTAAGATTCATTGATATGGTGTTGCAAATAAACCCAGGGGGAACAGGAAGCCTTAAATGGACAGTGCTTTATCGTAAATGGAACTCGAGGACGCAAAAACATTCCTAATTCAATAAATGTAGAAACGACTCCGCTCACGTACTGATTTTTTTTTGTGTGATGAGAAAGTTTGGGACCTGTTAGTGACAGAAAGAAAATATCAGGACATTTATGTGTTTCCTACAAGGCCAAATGGATTAGCAGCAAAAAACTATACAGAATAGTTTTATACCCTACAACCCCTTTCCCCGAGACGAAATATTGCTAGCCTTTCGCTTCTCTGTCTCTATTTTCATGGAAGATGCTCGAGCTAACTATAATCCTTGGTTCCAAATGGTTCAAACCTTTAAAGCTAGGAATCGCCAGGCCACGTACAATAGTCAATTTACTGTCATTCCCTTTCTATTCTATTGGTTGGGAGTTTCAGTCAAACAGCATCTTTCTCGGAACTTACGAGATGATACTTCCCCGATAACTAGAATCTTAACTTCATCAGGTCAAGGGTCAACCGTTATCTACCCTACGTATTTTCATAATATGCAACTCTGCTCCCTTCCTGTTTAACCTTACAGTAACCTCTAATAACTTTCTACGTTGAGTAGCTCCTGGGCCTTTTATTGGGTTAATAGTAATAAAAATGTGCCAATAAATAGTTGAGGAATTGAAGACTTCTTTAGTTGACAATGCATGAGATAAAAATATGATTACACAAGGATTATTTGGGAGAAAATAGAAATCAAAAGATTCTATTATCGTCTGTACACTGGGTTTCGCTTTTAATGTATCGGATTAAATTTCTTGTCGTTTTGTCATTATTATTTTGTGTAAATTAAGATGATCTCCAAGCCAGGTAAAGTCTACAAGAACTGACTAGTCTTTAAGTAGGTTGTCGCCACAAGTTTAACCATTATCAACCTTGTGAACTATTACTAGATAAACGCGTGATACCAACTTAGAATAAACTTTACTTCTAAATGTACGTGAACTTCTCCGTCTTTTCTGTAGTCGACATTATAATCCCCTAACTTTACCCATCATAACATAATGAAGAGATGCTGATGGTTTTCTGATCTAAAGTGAATCTATTTTGTGTAATTTAAAAGATTTAAAATATTACAGAATATTTCTTTTTTCGTCTGGGCTGGTGTTTGTTTTGAGTAATTTAATATTTGAGGCACACATCAAGTCAAATTCCCTAGCCTAATGCTCTCAAGAAGGATTGAGATGCATCCTGGGAAACCGTTCCGCTGTACTCAAATTATTTGTCTATTTACTGATGCAAAATACGAAAATTCTGTTTTCCATGTAAGTAGATGCCAAAGTTTCCATGTAAGTAGATGCCAAATGAGATGTGGGTGGGGGACGAAGCAATAGGAGGAATGTAACAGAACGAGAACTGGAATCGACGGCCTTAGTTCAGTTTTCAGGCTGAGACAATATGTCTTCACTTCACACTAATACCTTTGGGAAAGGCAAGAATCCATTTCTTCTCCTAACACAATGGGGAAGTGTTTTTGGGGAAATGGTCTCCAAACAAAATATAATGAATGCGAAATGAAATGTTATTCTCCCTACCATTAAATTTTTGTCTCGTATTAAAACTTTTTTCTTTTGTTACTAACGAGTCTCTTGTCTATAATTTCTCCCCGAGTATGAATTTCTTTATTTTATTTAATTTATTTACTGTTTATCGCAAAGCTTAAATTAGTTTTATATTCTCCGATCCTGAAACAAGTAACATGATTCGAAAGTAATCAAAAAAGTGGTTTCTGATGAGATTCGAAATTGCTTCAGTCTCTTGGGAGACCCGTTTGAATTAAACAGCATCTTATCGACTAGGCAACGAAAACGAACCAGATGACATCATTCAGATTTAATTATATAGCTATGCACTTTTTCATCCTAATCATCCTATACACTATTGTTTGTTTACATCAAGTAGTGGACGTAATATATTTAAGTTATCGAATGTTTTGAGTCATTCTTTTATATTATGAATTTCTATTTTTTTTATTACAGATAAAATTATCTCAGCCAATTAATTCATTTTAAATACCTGAATTTAGATAATGAAGGAAATTTGAAAAGTATAAGAAATAGCGACCTCCCTGTTACATACTAAATTATAAGATGGGGTATTTATCAGTGCTCTCATGTTCCAACCGAGTGTGACACAACTTCAGTTTAATTTGTGTTCAACGGTAACACCATTGAAAAATTGCTTATGCCCTCTCGGCACTTTCCCTTATTAGAGACGACTCAGGCGCCGGTTAATAACTTCAGTTACCTCTCGAAGGTGAGGTACTGATAGGGGGATGGCCCACTGCGGCTTGAGCAAATATTATTATCAACTTCCCTGCCAGAAGCAAGATTCTAGACAAATTGTATTTTTCAGCGCCCCCACGTCGCAAACTGAACTTGTAAGTGGATTTAACGGCAATACCGCTGAAAAAGTTGTTCATGTCACCCTCGGAACTTTCCCTTTTCCAGCGTCTCAAGTGCCGGGTAGTAAACCTCGCCCACTTTCTGAAGGAGAGGTACTACCTTAGCCAGAGAGTTTAGCTAATATTATTTTCCACTTCTCTACCAGAAGATCAGAATACTAAATTATAGGATGAGCTTAAGGAAAATAACTTGATATTTTTGCGTCAGTTTTCTCGTTTATGTTGTATTTCGGACAGATACAGAAAGAAAACTACAAAAACTCCTACAGAAGTTAATGAAAGAAAGTGAAAAGAAAGGATTAAACAACAATTGCAAGAAGATAAAATGCATGGTTGTTAGCAACGTGGTAATTGCAAATCGAAGTACAAGAATTTAAACATCTTGGAAGGCGTATTGTGATATCCAAAGAAGAATTGCAAAAGTTAAACAGAGTACTAAAAAATTAGAAAAACTTCGCTAGAAACAAGGAAAAGAGAATTAAGCCGTCACGTGATATCTGTCCTAATTTATGGTAGCGAGTTCTGTGGATACTAGAAAATTTCCCCAAAGATGAATAAGAGACTTGAGACAACAGACATTGCTTTCTACAGAAGGATGATGAGGATACCATCAACTGAATATGTGACCAACGACGAAGTTTTATAGAAAATGGAAACAAAAAGCAAACTTATATTTAACACCAGCAAGAGATAGTTGAGGTTTCTGGGGTACATAATGAGAGAAGGAGGGCTTGGAAAATCTGATACTCACAGAAGAGCAAGAAGGACAAAGAAAAGCACCGCATAACAGACTTAGTGAGTAAATTGATGGCGGAATAGGGTTTAGGAGAAATAACAGAAAGAAAAAGTTTATTAAGAGCTAAAAAGAACAGGAAGTTGTGGCGAGTCATGATTTCCTACATCCTGAGGCGGTATGGCACATAAAGTAGAAGAGTGCTTCTTTTACGATGTTCAGATTTGAGCTGCTGACCACTTCAAAAACTATATATTTGTTTGTAGCTACGTTAGTTTATCTACAAACTAAGTCATTCTGGTGTCTGTTGTATTCTTGTTTAGCCTTTGCTTGAGGTTGGTTCGTAATTTGACCCTTAATTTGCATCTGGTTAGCAGGTGATCAGTCCCAAAATGACCCTTGAATGTTTTATAGAACGGAAAACTGCATTTCTAAATCTTTCACTGATTCTAGGTAATTTATTGTCTTTTTATGTACTATTCTTGTTCGTTTCCATGTTCACAAGACTCTTGGCTGTTCTTCCTTTTCGTTGGATGTTACTTAGTCGCTCGCAATTCACTACTGAACCCATTTTCATTCGCGATCATTTTGCGATGTGTGTCCATATGGTTTGATTATTTCACCGTCTTGTTCCTTTCCTACTTTTGCTCTCAGGTTCGCCATAATAACGAGAATTACTAGCGATTTTCATATACTTCTGGCATTATCTAGAGTGCTGTAAAACTTATCTATTGCTTATTCAGTGCTTTGCGACATTGATTCATAAAACACTACGATTACTATATTGGATAACTTCCCTTTCAATTTCACTAGAAGAGTGCCTGCCTTTTGCCAATAGGCAAAAACACATTTCCTCTTGTCTTTAATATTAGTCCTACTGCTCCTTAATTGCTCTCGTCGCCAGAATATGTAATTCTGGGATCGACTTATTTTTATCCATCTAGTTTCACATAATCCGGTGTTTTTTTCGCCTTCCCTAAATTTCTAACTACTCATGTTGGTATAGTGCTGTAACGTCCAATGGACCAAGTATCATGCTGCTTCGTTACAATTATTATTTTATATCACAAAAGATTTGGTTGTTTTTTTTCCGGACTGTAGACGAGAATGGGGGTTAGGATAAAAGAAATAAAGGAAAATGTTAAAATAAGATATAAACTTAAATTACTGACATACTATTTTCTTTTAACCTCAGACTACTTCTAATATGTACTATTAGAAAGCAAATACTAAATAGTAAAATCGTTATAAGTAAGGAGAAATGTCGACAATAAAATTACTTCAATGAACATCTTCATAAACTGCGAATATAAAATGGTAAATTTTTTTTATAGTTTTATATTGCAACGACTATTTCGTCATTTATTTCACACTCTGTTTTATTCGTTTGCTTTATTCATTTATTTTTTAGAAAATTTAAAACTTATATCTCTACAAGAAATTCTCCAACCAGGTAGCATTTTCGATAAAACTGCAAAAAGAAGAGATTATTAAAGGATTTCTTTTGGCTTATTTATTGTATTATTTGTTTTTCTATATTTTATTACATTCTTTTAAGTTTTATAATATTCAAGTGTAAATGACATTTATAAAGTTTTCCATTCCTCTTTAAGACTTTCAGAGAAAATTTTCTCGCTCGTCTTGAGTAAACTCTTCATGAGTTCCTCACACACACACACACACACAAGCGCACACACGGGCGCATATATATATATATATATATATATATATATATATATATATATATATATATATATATAGAGAGAGAGAGAGAGAGAGAGAGAGAGAGAGAGAGATGTATAGATGTTTTTGTATATTCTTATGTCAAAAAGAAGTTTCTTTTTATGAAAGGGCATTCGGGGCGAACACACGCTATGTAAAAATCTTTATTTAATTTTATCTATTTATTTATATTTTAATACTGTAAGTATTTTTTATGCCATACAAACTATTCTGTCTTGCACTGTGTTAATAGAGTGTGGAGTATAAACTCAATAATACTAATATAATTAATAAAAGAATAAATAAGAATGTCGATAAACTGAAAATATTTTATATATATATATATATATATATATATATATATATATATAACGAGAAAGAGTGAAAGAGAGAGAGACAGACAGACAGACAGAGGCACAGTGAGATTGTGCTCAACAGGGAGTGACTACGGTAATTAGAATTATGAGGCATTTTTTAATTTCACATATCGGTCCAAATTTTTAAATGAAAGAAAAAAAGAAAAATGTATAACGTTCAAAAAATATTGTCTTAATTGCGGCTAGAAATCTGAATGCTGAGTTTCAAGTACGGGTTAGGGTAGGGCAGGCAATCTCTATTCAGAAGTTTACTTTCCCTTATTCCCTCATTGGTCATAAATAAATATCTATATAATACCATGCATATAGTTAAAATGATTTACGCATATATATATATATATATATATATATATATATATATATATATATATATATATATATATGTGTGTGTGTGTGTGTGTTTTTAGGGTTATAACTTATTTCTAACCCTATGTTCTCGTGTCATAATTCGATGAACCTTAGTTCAAAGGTAATGAAAAAAGCCATTAATTAGCCTTTGTTTTTGAAAACGATCACGATCACACCGAAAATTCGAGTTGAGCATATACGACATCAGGGTAAAAATCAAAATATTTCAGAAGCTACATTTTCCAATTTGCTAATTATTTAATTGGATAGTACTTATGTATTTTAACGCATTTAACATTTCATAGGTATAGCATATCATACAAATTTACAATTAAATAAAAACAAGTTCTACAAGGTTCCATGAAATTCTAAAAGGCTCCAGGAAGTGCTAGAATGCAGCAATAAGTACTTCTAAACTTTTATACGATTTTAGAAATTTCGTGTTGAGGGGATGACATTTGAAAAAAAAAAATTAAAAGCTTCTTCATTATTGTTTTAACAAATACAGGAAATCAATTATTTTACAAAAAGTAAAAAGACATAACTATATATATATATATATATATATATATATATGTATGTGTATGTATGTATGTATCTATGTACGTATACTACAGCCGCACAAGATATATTTCACTAGACAGCCCTCTCCCACACACACACACACACACACACACACACACACACACACACACACACATATATATATATATATATATATATATATATATATATATATATATATATATATAAAAGAAATATAGTCTTAAGATGTGCTATATTTATGGGATAAAGTGCTCAATATCAGAGATAGAGCGTGTGAATAAAAAGATAGAATTCAACACTTAGAGGCGACAGTCTCTTTCATGCTAGACACTATCGTCAGACAACCAATCGTCAACAGTAACCTGGCCATTGCGTCTAGCATGAAACAGAAAGTTGCTTCTAAGTGTTGACTTCTATGTTCACCTTTATATATATATATATATATATATATAAAATACCAAAAAATATTATTTTTATATATATATATATATATATATATATAAAATACCAAAACATTATTTTTAAAAATGTGCTCAATACAATGTAGACCAAACAATATTTATAAAAAAATTATGAAATAAGCATGTTATAACGTCAGCAAAAATAGAAATTTTGTTTCAGCACTTCTGGTGATTGTGCTGATTGCGAAATCAACACCATCTCTTATCCCATATAAAAATTATAAATATGCACATCCATACCTACATATATACATTTGTGGTTGGGTATATTTATAACATTTTACATGTTGGTATGTTAATTATATATGTGCAATATATATATATATATATATATATATATATATATATATATATATATATACTATTCAGACTATATTTATTACAACGTTTCGGCCGTTGTACGCTCTGGCCTTCTTCAGGTAGTTTGGATGTCGAACTGAACCCTTTATTTCGCGCACTGGGGTAGATTGGTTTAGTTCCACGTGCCATGTTTTTTAATGGATGTCAATTTAGTTATCTCCTGTTAATTCCCCTCTCTAATATCTCCACTGCCTTAACCAGGTATTGAACTCACACTCTTTGGGTCCTGTCACTGGATCTAACTAACGACTTTGGCTCCTGTCACTGGATCTAACTAATGACTTTATCCACTGTGCCATGTGACCCTGAAGATATCTGTGCATGAATTTATGGGTATTGTAAAACTAATGTATTCAGCACCGTTTTTTACCAGTGCTCATATTGAATATTTTTGCTGTTATCAAATCATATTTTTACCGGAGCTCATATTGCAATTTTTTTTTGTTATTATTGCTTTTCTCTGGCACTCCTTATTACTGGTTGCCATATTGTATTCATTTCTACGCTTGATCGGCTCAAGATATTTTTGTGGCCTAGCATATGTGCTGATTTCTTAACTTTACGAATTTTCCAATGGTGTTCTTTGTCTATGATCTCAAGCTGATCCCACAGAGGGCGCTGGTCTCTCTTTTCTTTCAATATGTAGTCAGCCACGCTTAATTTTTCCACAACTTTCTGGTGTTTTTGAAGCCTTACCTTAAGGGGCGGCCTGTTTCCCCTTTATAGTTCTTTCCGCAGTTGCACAGGATAGCTTACACACAGTCTTTAGTCATGTTCTCCTCCAGGGGGGGGGTCTTACTTGGGAGAGAGATCTGCAAAATGTCGTCTAGCTTTTGAAATTTGCCCCGATGTTTTATGGACCGCAGATTCTTTGTATTTTCTATGATAACCTTTTCACATAAGGCACGCAAACTGTTTTAATTGTTGTTTTCCTCCTCTTGTAACCGCCTATTCCAGAATATTTTGGTTGCTGCCATGTACCCAGGGTAGTTGTTACGTTGTAGGGTACTGCTTATACTGACCAATTCTTTAATATCTCTGGGTCGCCACATGACTTTTACCCGGTGTTGTAAGCAGCGGACGATGCCTTTCTTTACGCTGTATGGATGGCGGGAGTTGAAATTGTGGTACAGTCCGGTGAATGTCGGTTTACGGTATATGGATGTCTTGAACCCATGCTCAGTTCGAGATATTAGAACGTCCAGGAATGGGATTGTTTGCTACTCTCTTTATTCATCGTGAACTATATCGAAGGTTTTATTGAGTTCACAGGGTCCAGTAGAACCTGAATATCTTCCTGGTATGACCAGAGTATGAAGGTGTCATCTACGTACCTTAACCATAGAGTTGGCTTTAGAAATATAAATTCTAATGCCATTTCATCAAAGTATTCCATATATATATATGCGCCAACGCTGATGATAAGGGAGAGCCCATTGTTAAATCCTCATCCTGTCGATGTATGTGTGATCCCATTCCGAAGTATGTTGTTTGTGTACAGAAAGTCAACATCTCCATCAGATCATCTATTGGAATACTGGTTCGTTCTTCTAGGGATAAGTTAGAGGCCAATCTGTCTCTGACTACTGAGAGTGCCCCCTCCTGGGTACCCAAGTGAACGAAGTCACCACGTCCAAGCTCACCATCTGGTTGGATCGGATGGGAGCATTATTTCCACGAAGTGGGCGGATTTTCGGACATATGAAGGAGACATTCCGATCAATGGCACATGGAACAAGAATAGTCTACCCCAGTTAGCGAGATAAAGGGTTCAGTTCGACATTCCAATCAACTAAAGAAGGCCGGAGCGTACAACGACCGAAACGTAATAAATATGGCGACAAAGATGAGGACAATAGTGCGAATAATATAAATAGTGTACATAATACGTCATCTCAAAAATATAGACATATATATCTCTCTCTCTCTCTATATATATATATATATATATATATAAATGAGTGTGTGTGTGTGTGTAAGATATATTAAAAATGATATATATAAATATAGGGTGCGATTGATAAATAGTCGTCTAAATTCCGCAGAAATGAAAATAACACGAATATTTAATTTCAACATATATATTTACTGAAATTACGCAAAAAAATATCGTGAAATAAAGAGTAAATTTATTCAAAATCGCCATTGGCTTCAATCAGGGCCCCAGACTACTTCGGAATCCCCTGCAACTCTTCTATATGGTCTTCTTGTTTAAGTTGGTGAATGCTGCCATAATGCTTGACTTCAGTTCTTTGGTGTTACAACTAGTTTTGTTGGTGTTTCGCTCAACTGCGTCCTACACAATAATTAAGGGGGTTGCAGCCTGGGAGTTAGGCTAGATGTAAGTGGGGTGTGGTCACGGAAATTGTCTTATTCTGCTTGTGTGGCGCAGTGCAGAGTCCTGTTGCCAGACATAGGATATTCTAGTCGCCACCCTCTTTTACCTAGGACAGTACTACATCCTCAAGGCACTTGATGCAGGCCTCAATGTTGAGTTTGAAGCCCTGTGGGAAGATGGTTGGAGGCATACCGTCGACATCACTAGCGACCACTCCAAACGCTTCTGTAATTACCATTAGACACATCCAACAATATCCGAACACACTTCCCTCTCCTAAGATTGACGCCTAAACATTCTGGAATGTTTGTATTGGATCTCCCGGCGCGAATGCCAAGCAATACACTATGCCCTTTCTAAATTTCTGGCGGAGTGAATTGCGTTATAGTGCTCTTTTTTTAACAGACGGTGCCCAACTGACTCTACTATACTATGCAGTCGACAAAATAAAAAACAATGCGCATGCGCGAAATGAACAATATAAATTGAAGTTTTCTTTGGTTTCTAATATCATGATCAATAATAGTTTAATAAAATCCGTACAAGTCATATTCTCTTTTAACTGTGCTATGAAGGTTTTGGTGGCACACAATTTCACAAAGTCTTTTTTTCGTTCATATAGTCCATTTTTTAATCTCGAGATATTTAATCAATGTATGTTTTAATTTATTAATTACATTCTTCGTTGTAGACTCGTACCGTTGGTGTAAAATTGCCTCTGTTTTAAATTGATTATATTTTTAACTGTTTTTGACGATTTTGTGAAACTTTTAGAATGAGATAAGTTAAAGTTCTTTCAAGTTCCTTAAACATATAATTTTTAGGAAATTTAATGTCCCTAGTTTTGTGCTGTTATTTTTATTTTTTTAATAAATGCACGCAATATTTTCTCATTTGTACAAAAACTAAATAGATTTTATTGAAAGAGAACACAGTTTTGCCGGATGCAACCTCAGTATTTTATGTGCAGTTCAAGATAATCATAAAAAAATCAACCTCAAATGTGGTAAAATTAATCTTTTTTATTCATCGGATTTTATATTCTGCCCTTGCTTGACCATTTTTTTTTAATAAATTTTTGATGACACCGTTACACGTGCTTTTACAACCATGTCTGCTTTATTTCGTTTCTTTTTTTATTCCTTATTTTCGATTCTGGATTTTAATCTTATTCGCCTAACACGAATGTCGTTAAATTCCTTGAAGTTTTTTTTTTCTGATATATATATTTTTTTCATTTTCATTTTTAAATTTGATTTCTATTTCATTTCTACGTTTCTCATTTCCGTTTTCACCCTCACATAATATTTCAGGTACTTTATTTTAATTTTTTTGTAGATCGTTTTTTTTTTGTTATGGATCAGTGGTTTTTTTTATTTCAACAAGATAACTATGAAAACAAAATTCACGCTTTCTGAATAGGTTACTAGACAATATTAAGCCCCGAACAGTAAAAAAATTTAGCAATCCTGTTAATTAATTTATTAATTAATTAACAATATCAATTATGCCTTATTTGTTTATGGATATTATGAGCTTTTTCGTTATTCTGTTAATTGGAATACAAATATCAACCTTTTTTTAATTTAAAGTTTCAGGTGAGATTTTATTCAATATGTTAAAATATGTGAATAAACCATTAACACTCAGACCAGAGTTACATAGAAAGGGTTGAGATCTATGAAGGAATATTCTACATCCTTCGAAAATGATCAGATGCAAGATTTGAATTAGGTGAAATTTAATATTGACCGAAACGTTATGGCGAAAATAAAATGTAAGGACACAGCACCAAATAATCTATAAAATACAAACAATTTATTACTTCATAAATTTAGAAAACGTGAATATTGCAAAACGTTTTAACAGTAGATGAATAATTAAAGGCAATAGTGTAATGGTTATCGGCACGGAATGAGGAATTCCATTAGCACAGATACCATTTGAGAAAGGTATATATCCATCTCTTCTCCACTAGCTATGGGTTAAATAGCACGAGTGACTGGGTCCTATAACCTTGTTTGGCAAACAGCATACTGCAGAAAGAAATGGTAAACTACCCCGGGAAAATATTCTGTCTGGACAGTTATGGATCAAAAACCTGTATCACGTATGATATTTAACTGACTGACAAAGATCACAAAGATGAGAAACCGAACCGTCGAAATAATGGAATGTTAATGTCATCAATAAACTTAGTATGATGAGAATATTTACATTTACAATGTACACTGGCTAAAAAGTGACACGACTAATTTCTACTAGGAATACTTGTGAAAATTATACGGTTTCCGATTTTAATTTTCGTAAAATTAAAGATTAAACCTTGTCTTTTATCTGTTACTCTACACTTATTTAATTTTATGAAATTTCGAGAAAAGGTATATTAAAGGCATTAATATAAATTTTTTTCGATGAATATTCAATTTTTATAAGAATTGTTTTCATTGGATTATTTTTGATTTTAATTAGAATCATTTATAAAGTATTAAATATTTTAAAATTTGGTATTAATTTGTACTGGTTAGATAATATTTTTATTTAGCAAAAACTATATTTACTCATCGTAAATAGAAAAGCTTACTACAATTCTGCGACTGTCAGGATTTTTCAAAATGATTTTTATTTTTTGTGTGTGCGTATAAACGTAGCGATTTTTGCACATACGGAAGTCCATACATGACATTATCAGAAAATAAGAGCGGTAACTATAGCAAATTTAAAGCCAAAGTACCTAAAATTCAGTAAAACATTAGATTACTTAGAAAATTTTCTTAATTTTTTAAGGTTACAGAGTAATTACATAATTATGTAAAAAAGACGCTTTCGTTATATTTGTCATGTAAGATTTACAGGTATGTCCCTGTTGTAGAGTAAATTTTTACAGTGGATGCTTGTATTTCAATAAGTCGTCCTAAATTAGGTTCGACGTACAAAAAGTTAGGAACTTAAATAAGAGTTAATGATGCATCAATCTAGTTGTGATGGTTGGTACTTCAATGTCCGATATCGACTGACTCGCTCAACACCACTGAATATTTATCGTTCCACCCACGAGGACCGAATATGGCACAAGGCCGGTTTTAATGTGGGTATCCCCGAGCCCGTAGGTTCGGCCAAAAATATAGCCTTTGAAGCCGATTAGACGGGTTCAGGCCCTGTCTACCTCCCCGGACGAAACCCTGCCCTTCGGCAAAGCCTCGTCCGGGTTCCTCTCTGCTAACGCAGAGAGTTCGACAGAAGACGTGCGCAGTCAAAGACCGCGAGACGCCACTGAGTATTTATCGTTCCACCCACGAGGACCGAATATGGCACAAGGCCGGTTTTAATGTGGGTATTCCCGAGCCCGTAGGTTCAGCCAAAAATATAGCCTTTGAACCCGCCTAGACGGGTTCAGGTCCAGTCTACCTCCCCGGACGAAACCTTGCCCTTCGGCAAAGCATCGTCCGGGTTCCTCTCTGTTAACGCAGAGAGTTCGACAGAAGGCGTACGCAGTCAAAGACCGCGAGATGCCACTGAGTATTTATCATTTCACCCACGGGAAACGAATATGGCACATAGCCGGTTTTATTGTGGGTATCCCCGAGCCCGTAGGCTCGGCCAAAAAAATAGCCTTTGAAGCCGATTAGAAGGGTTCAGGCCCTGTCTACCTCCCCGGACGAAACCTTACCCTTCGGCAAAGCCTCGTCCGAGTTCGACAGAAGGCGTGCGCAGTCAAAGACCGCTAAACACCACTGAGTATTTATCATTTCACCCACGGGAAACGAATATGGCACAAGGCCGGTTTTATTGTGGGTATCCCCGAGCCCGTAGGCTCGGCCAAAAAAATAGCCTTTGAAGCCGATTAGACGGGTTCAGGCCCCGTCTACCTCCCCGGACGAAACCTTACCTTCGGCAAAGCCTCGTCCGAGTTCGACAGAAGGCGTGCGCAGACAAAGACCGCTAAACACCACTGAGTATTTATCTTTTCACCCACGGGAAAAGAATATGGCACAAGGCCGGTTTTAATGTGGGTTTCCCCGAGCCCGTAGGCTCGGCCAAAAAAATAGCCTTTTGAAGCCGATTAAACGGGTTCAGGCCCCATCTACCTCCCCCCTGACGAAACCTTGCCCTTCGGCAAAGCTTCGTCTGTTCCTCTCTGCTTACGCAGAGTTCGACAGAAGGCGTGCGCAGTCAAAGACCGCTAAACACCACTGAGTATTTATCTTTTCACCCACGGGAAAAGAATATGGCACAAGGCCGGTTTTAATGGGGTTTCGCCGAGCCCGTAGGCTCGGCCAAAAAAATAGCCTTTTGAAGCCGATTAAACGGGTTCAGGCCCTGTCTACCTCCCCGGACGAAACCTTGCCCTTCGGCAAAGCTTCGTCCGGGTTCCTCTCTGCTTACGCAGAGAGTTCGACAGAAGGCGTGCGCAGTCAAAGACCGCTAAACACCACTGAGTATTTATCTTTTCACCCACGGAAAAGAATATGGCACAAGGCCGGTTTTAATGTGGGTTTCCCCGAGCCCGTAGGCTCGGCCAAAAAAATAGCCTTTTGAAGCCGATTAAACGGGTTCAGGCCCTGTCTACCTCCCCGGACGAAACCTTGCCCTTCGGCAAAGATTCGTCCGGGTTCCTCTCTGCTTACGCAGAGAGTTCGACAGAAGGCGTGCGCAGTCAAAGACCGCTAAACACCACTGAGTATTTATCTTCTCACCCACGGAAAAGAATATGGCACAAGGCCGGTTTTTATGTGGGTTTTCCCGAGCCCGTAGGCTCGGCCAAAAATATAGCCTTTTGAAGCCGATTAAACGGGTTCAGGCCCCATCTACCTCCCCCGGACGAAACCTTGCCCTTCGGCAAAGCCTCGTCCGGGTTCCTCTCTGCTTACGCAGAGAGTTCGACAGGAGGCGTGTGCAGTCAAAGACCGCTAAACACCACTGAGTATTTATCTTCTCACCCACGGAAAAGAATATGGCACAAGGCCGGTTTTTATGTGGGTTTTCCCGAGCCCGTAGGCTCGGCCAAAAATATAGCCTTTTGAAGCCGATTAAACGGGTTCAGGCCCTGTCTACCTCCCCCTGACGAAACCTTGCCCTTCGGCAAAGCTTCGTCCGGGTTCCTCTTCTTACGCAGAGAGTTCGACAGAAGGCGTGCGCAGTCAAAGACCGCTAAACACCACTGAGTATTTATCTTCTCACCCACGGAAAAGAATATGGCACAAGGCCGGTTTTTATGTGGGTTTTCCCGAGCCCGTAGGCTCGGCCAAAAATATAGCCTTTTGAAGCCGATTAAACGGGTTCAGGCCCTGTCTACCTCCCCGGACGAAACCTTGCCCTTCGGCAAAGCCTCGTCCGGGTTCCTCTCTGCTTACGCAGAGAGTTCGACAGGAGGCGTGTGCAGTCAAAGACCGCTAAACACCACTGAGTATTTATCTTCTCACCCACGGAAAAGAATATGGCACAAGGCCGGTTTTTATGTGGGTTTCCCCGAGCCCGTAGGCTCGGCCAAAAAAATAGCCTTTTGAAGCCGATTAAACGGGTTCAGGCCCTGTCCACCTCCCCGGACGAAACCTTGCCCTTCGGCAAAGCCTCGTCCAGGTTCCTCTGCTTACGCAGAGAGTTCGACAGGAGGCGTGTGCAGTCAAAGACCGCTAAACACCACTGAGTATTTATCTTCTCACCCACGGAAAAGAATATGGCACAAGGCCGGTTTTTATGTGGGTTTTCCCGAGCCCGTAGGCTCGGCCAAAATATAGCTTTTGAAGCCGATTAGACGGGTTCAGGCCCTGTCTACCTCCCCGGACGAAACCTTGCCCTTCGGCAAAGCCTCGTCCGGGTTCCTCTCTGCTTACGCAGAGAGTTCGACAGGAGGCGTGTGCAGTCAAAGACCGCTAAACACCACTGAGTATTTATCTTCTCACCCACGGAAAAGAATATGGCACAAGGCCGGTTTTTATGTGGGTTTTCCCGAGCCCGTAGGCTCGGCCAAAAATATAGCCTTTTGAAGCCGATTAGACGGGTTCAGGCCCTTCTACCTCCCGACGAAACCTTGCCCTTCGGCAAAGCTTCGTCCGGGTTCCTCTTCGCTTACGCAGAGTGTTCGACAGGAGGCGTGTGCAAAAAGACCGCTAAACACCACTGAGTATTTATCTTCTCACCCACGGAAAAGAATATGGCACAAGGCCGGTTTTTTATGTGGGTTTTCCCTGAGACCGTAGGCTCGGCCAAAAATATAGCCTTTTGAAGCCGATTATACGGGTTCAGGCCCTGTCTATCTCCCCGGACGAAACCTTGCCCTTCGGCAAAAGCTTCGTCTGGGTTCCTTCGCTTACGCAGAGTTTCGACAGGAGGCGTGTGCAGTCAAAGACCGCGGGACGCCACTGAGTATTTATCTTCTCACCCACGGAAAAGAATATGGCACAAGGCCGGTTTTTATGTGGGTTTTCCCGAGCCCGTAGGCTCGGCCAAAAATATAGCCTTTTGCCGATTATACGGGTTCAGGCCCTGTCTACCTCCCCCTGACGAAACTTTGCCCTTCGGCAAAGCTTCGTCTGTTCCTCTTCGCTTACGCAGAGTTTGACAGGAGGCGTGTGCAGTCAAAGACCGCTAAACACCACTGGGTATTTATCATTTCACCCACGGGAAACGAATATGGCACAAGGCCGGTTTTATTGTGGGTTTCTCCGAGCCCGTAGGCTCGGCCAAAAAATAGCCTTTTGAAGCCGATTAGACGGGTTCAGGCCCTGTCTACCTCCCCGGACGAAACCTTGCCTTCGGCAAAGCCTCGTCGGGTTCCTCTCTGCTAATGCAGAGAGTTCGACAGAAAAAGGCGTGCGCAGTCAAAGACCGCGAGACGCCACTGAGTATTTATCTTCTCACCCACGGAAAAGAATATGGCACAAGGCCGGTTTTATTGTGGGTTTCTCCGAGCCCGTAGGCTCGGCCAAAAAAATAGCCTTTTGAAGCCGATTAGACGGGTTCAGGCCCTGTCTACCTCCCCGGACGAAACCTTGCCCTTCGGCAAAGCCTCGTCCGGGTTCCTCTCTGCTAATGCAGAGAGTTCGACAGAAGGCGTGCGCAGTCAAAGACCGCGAGACGCCACTGAGTATTTATCTTCTCACCCACGGAAAAGAATATGGCACAAGGCCGGTTTTTATGTGGGTTTCCCGAGCCCGTAGGCTCGGCCAAAAAATAGCCTTTTTGAAGCCGATTAAACGGGTTCAGGCCCTGTCCACCTCCCCGACGAAACCTTGCCCTTCGGCAAAGCTTCGTCCGGGTTCCTCTCTGCTTACGCAGAGAGTTAGACAGGAGGCGTGTGCAGTCAAAGACCGCGGGACGCCACTGAGTATTTATCTTCTCACCCACGGAAAAGAATATGGCACATGGCCGGTTTTTATGTGGGTTTTCCCGAGCCCGTAGGCTAGGCCAAAATATAGCCTTTTGAAGCCGATTAAACGGGTTCAGGCCCTGTCCACCTCCCCGGACGAAACCTTGCCCTTCGGCAAAGCTTCGTCCGGGTTCCTCTCTGCTTACGCAGAGAGTTAGACAGGAGGCGTGTGCAGTCAAAGACCGCGGGACGCCACTGAGTATTTATCTTCTCACCCACGGAAAAGAATATGGCACAAGGCCGGTTTTTATGGGGTTTTCCGAGCCGTAGGCTCGGCCAAAAAATAGCCTTTTGAAGCCGATTATACGGGTTCAGGCCCTGTCTACCTCCCCGGACGAAACCTTTGCCCTTCGGCAAAGCTTCGTCCGGGTTCCTCTCTGCTTACGCAGAGAGGTCGACAGGAGGCGTGCGCAGTCAAAGACCGCGGGACGCCACTGAACCCAACTGGCGACTGCTACTACTACTTATTATATGTGAGAGAGTCCATTACAATAGAATAGGTATTATGGTATAACAGTCCCCCGTAGAAAAAATTCTAAACTTGCGTGTATGTGTGCATTTTTGTGTGAATAACAGAAGGTACCCGCAAACAATGAAGCTATTCACGTAAATCTCCCCTAAAAAAACAAAATCAAGAAACATTTTCAAATTGAACAACACTTTCATAGAATATATAGAACTACGAAATCAGAAACTGAAATAACATTAATAACATTAATTTTTTTTATTTTTAAATTCCACCAACATACTACCACACCTCAAAAAATATAACATTAGCCTAGAGGAGATAACTATAATCACTTTTCCAGAAAAATAGAAACTTTATTTACATTATTCGGACTATTGTCCTCATCTCTGTCGCCATATTTATTACAACGTTTCGGCCGTTGTACGCTCCGGCCTTCTTCAGGTGGTTAGAATGTTGAACTGAACCCTTTATTTCGCTCACTGGGGTAGACTGTTCTAGTTCCACGTGCCATGTTTAATGGATGTCAGTTATCTCCTGTTAATTCCCCTCTCCACGTTCTCCAGCGCCTTATCCAGATATTGAACTCACACTCTTTGGGTCCTGTCACTGGATCTAACCAACACCTTTATCCACTGTACCATGTGTCCTTTCAAGGAGGAGGTGGCCTGAATCTTCCGGAGTCAGGTCGGGGTTACTGTTTGAGTCGTTATGATGCAAAACTCAAAATCGGCGATGAGGATAGTGCCTCACTGAAGACCTCCCTTGACGTATCTAAAAAGTATTATGGAGCTATATGTATAACTCCTTGTGAATGGTCATTGCTTGTTTTGTATTTGATTCATCAGGCATCCATCCGTAAGTTGGCTCCTATTGGCGGTGTTGATCTCTCTTACTCTCTCTCTTTCTCTCTCTCTCTCTCTCTCTCTATCTATCTATCTCTTAGTAGATGCGGTCTACGTGTTTTCGATCTCGATGACAGTGAAATCAGTAGGAATGCGGAAATAGGAATGTTAGATTTGACAAACTGGAATCGTCGAGACTTGTTTGTTTCAAACGAGGCAGTCTGTGTTAATTTCGCCCGAAAGATGTTTTCTTTGTCGGCTTCACTTCTTGATTAAAAGAACGATCTAGCCGGTTGTTTATTTTCTTTTTATATCTCAGGTATTTATATACAAATATACTCTTCTTCAGTGTGCGGCAGAAATACCTTCCACATTTCAAAGGCTAACAAAAATCACTTCTAATATTTTAGCTTTCAGATTTCACACTTTCATTATACCGCATATAAATCTCAAATATCAACATAGATACAAAGCAGCGATGAAAGTAACTTATTTAGATAATACCATACATATAGATAACAGTACAGCAGTGAGTCAGAAGAGAAGTGTTTTGTACGATCTTGTGTACTTTGTTTCCAGCATGTCCCGCAGCAGCGTCCAGCAGAAATTCTCTATGATTTTGCTGTTCTACCTGCCTTAGTAATTTTTTTCCATCTAAGTAATATCTTGATGGAACTTTTCTTCGTGCTTATCACTCATTGCCCTGAGGTTCAGAGTAAAGAAGTTAAGGTGGGATTGGAGAAAGTGAATTCTGACTGACATTCAGCGTCCCATATTCCTATAAGTCTGTAACAACTTCTCGATACACTCTTGATAATCTGGTACCCTTATGTTACCGAGCAAGCCATTGCAGACTAGCTTAAATGGTTACCATGTAATCTGTTCATTTAAAGTAAGAAGCTCCTCAAATATCTTTCCTTCAGCATTTCTCGGATCTGAGGTCCAACGAAGATGCACTCTTTGAGCTTAGCAAAACTGAGAGTAAGGAATAGACTGCAGAGGTTTTGGAATACAGTACCATACAGAGGATTTTCTTTGGTACCTCGAGTTTTATCTCTTTGTCGTGCTTTGACACAGCCTGACTGTAATTCGTGGAGTCCGATTACACACCCATAAGGACCCCAACGATGCTGTTGTGTGCAAAGAGACTCCACCGGTACCGCTTGTATTTGACAGATTCCATCAGATGTACTGAGTGGGCAATGGGAATGCTGGGATATTTATTCCCCTTGTACAGGAGAATAGCTTTCAGATTTCGCTTGGAAGTACCTATGAAAGGTTGCCAATCTGATGGATTGTGTGGGAACCCAAGGATGGTGAACAAGCCAGAGATATTTGGGAAGTAGCACAGCCTGTTTTCCATGTGGAAGAATGAGGTGATCCGTGACCAATTTCCACTACTGGAAGGTCTGACTGCTGCGTAGATACGTACAAATCTCAGGAAAGGTCTTCTTGATGGATCCAGTGGGACTCGCTGCCACTTTCCCCTGAATAAACAGAGATATTGTCATCAAAACTGACATACATGGCAGAATTTTTCTCTGAAGTCAGTTCTTCATATGATGAATGAATAAAATCTTTATGCGCTAGTGGTGTAGGGACAGGGAGATAAGGAGTGGGAAACAGGCCTCATAGCTGAGAGAAGTTTGGGATATTTTTAGAAGCACTGAGAATATTGATATTTGTTAGACAAAAAATAACAATAATCGGCATGGCTTCATGGCTCTCTCTAGACCATCGGGACAACAAAGTTGAAAGCTGCTTTCTTTTGATGAAACCATGAAGTTTGTCCTTTGTAACAGAGTTTATAACAAATGTGTGGGTCCCAAAATTTGCTCTGATCTCCAATGTTACAGTACTAATACAGAAAGTGAGTAGTTTTGAAGAGAGAACTAATTGTTTGGCGCTGTGCAACTGTCGTGAAATGCCCACTCACGTAACAGAATGATTTTGTCTTGATACATCCTTGGTGCTCTGAAATCATTGAAGCCATTGTATATATATATATATATATATACACACACACACACACACACACACACACACATATATATATATATATTAGACGCAGGGTCGAGCGTAGGACACAGAAACGCATCCATTACGTTTTTTTTCTTAATAAAGAACATCAAATCATAAATAGTACATATCTAGCAGCGTGGTAGACATTTACGTACTTTTTATAGATGTATATCTCCAAAACTAAAGGTGAAAACGGTTTTCGTATCTGAAATCAGTACCCCAAAATTAGGTTTGAAAAACTATTTTTATGTTTGCCTCAATTCCTTTGTAAAGAAGTGTAATAGAATGTATTTTATCATGAATATCTACTTTCAGAGACATATTTTGATTTATATTTCAAGAATTAAATAAGAAGGTGTGGAGTCTGGCAAAGGTAAATAGATAGGAACCGATTTAAAAATGTCTATGTAGGCAGTCGCAACTGACAAAGAATTAAAAAAATAATGTATTTCTTTAAAAATTACTAAGAACAGCATGTGAATACAGGCGCGCTGATTTAGATAAACAATTTATTTCTTTGCAAGCCAAATCGAAAAATGTTCTTTTTTTTTCACGGTTTGAGAGAATGTAATAAAGGAAGCCAGAGAAGAATTTTTTTGTCAGGTTTGTCTAATAAGATTTAGTTAGACGAGAAAAATTCGTGCACACGGGCAAACACACGCACATGATAAACACACACACACACACACACGCACACACACACACACACACACACACACACACACACACACACACACACACACACACACACACACACGAAGAATACGTCATTTGTTTTCGATTATACCCATGTTCGTATGTGAAAAAATTAATATAAAAACTGAATTTCTATTTTCCTATCATCTTCGTTGGTGGAACTCGTTGACGAGTATTGGGGTGCGGATCGAAATTTCCTTCTGTGTGAAATGAGTCCTATGAATCCACGGCATGGTAGGATAGGAGGGTCCAGGAGATGGGGAGCGCTGGATTTTCTTTGGCCTATCTTCGTCTATTCTATTTGTCTTCTGCCGTTTTTGAAGAGTTTTCTTTTTCGTGGAATGTTCATCTCCAATTGGTTCTATCTGAAGCTTCCGTCTCCCAATTGACAGGAGCGATTTCTGACTTTTTCTCATTTTTTGAATTAAGCCATCCTTGAATCGACGACCTGGGGCTCCACATGGTCTTTTTGCGAGATGCGAGCAGCGAGAAGAGTAATTTGTTTGGGAGGTAGACAGATATTTAGCATCCAAGTAAGGTGTCTGGCCAATTCAAGTCTTTCCTAACACACACACACACACACACACACACACACACACACACACACATATATATATATGCAAATATATATAAATATATATATATATATATGTATATATTTATGCAAGTATATATATATATATGTATATATATATATATATATATATATATATATATATATATATATATATATATATATATATATATATATATATATATATATATATATATATATGCAAATATATATATATGCAAGTATATATATATGCAACTATAAAGTAGTCTGTTTTTATTTAAATTATTTGCTCTGGATTTACATTGAGCTCTCTGGATTTAATCCTCCTTAGGTTTACCCATACGGATTACCTAGTTTTTCATAAACTATATGCAAGTATATATATATATGCAAGTATATATATATATATATATATATATATATATATATATATATATATATATATATATATATACATATATATATATATATATATATATATATATATATATATATATATATATATATATATATATATACATTTTTATCCAAAGACAGACAGCATGAAACAGACTGTCGCCGCTTAGTGTTGAACTCAGTGACCAATTTAATATTTACACTCCTGTGTCTTTGTTATTGACCACTTTTTACCCATAAATATAGTATACCATAACGCTATATTTTTAATTAACTCTCTCTCTCTCACTCACACACACACACATACACACAAATACATATATATATATTATATATGTATATAGTGTAATTCTAGTTGTAATATATATATATATATATATATATATATATATATATATATATATATATATAACTGCAGTGTACTGCTGAATTTTTCGAACAGACAGACTTCACCAATTTTGAACGAATGACATAACTCTTTTGCACGAGATGATAAATTTTCTGCACCCCTTCTGTATATATATATATATATATATATATATATATATATATATATGTGTGTGAGCACGGATATCTGAGCGAAGTAGACCAATCCATCTGATTACAAAAACACTAATGCATATTTTCTGCAAACAATTTTTTATGCTTTTTTCCCCTCCATCTTTCTAAGATTTTGTTATATCTAAACTACGTAAAAATAACCAATACGCTGACATAAGCAAAATGTGTTCGAATCTCATAAATGCCTCGTTGTTGCATTTTTCTTTTCGAAATAATATTTTTTTCATACAACAACTGTGAAAGTAAAAACAAAGTTAGAGAATAAAAAAGATGTTGAGAGAAAAATCAGAATTGCACCCAGTAGCTAGAAATAAGAAGTTAACAGTTTAAAAATAAAAAATAAACATCAAAAACAAAATCTTGCAAATGCATCGAATCCATATTCGAAATGATTTATTTCAATGTTAGCCGTTCTAGTTTGCACATCAAAAATCATGTAGACCCATTGTATATAAATATCTGTGTGTGAGAGCATGTTACATTACAATTAAGCATCTTACCGTTTACTCGCAAAGCATCAATAGATGGCTTCCGCTGTTGTAAATCAATAATGTTTTAATTTTGCATGTAAAATGGTATGTTCACCATTACTGAAGATAATGACACATCCCCCCACCAAAAAAAAAAAAAAAAAAAAAAAAAAAAAAAGCAAATAAACAATGGGATGTGCAGATAGTGTAACGGAGAATGTAGAATCGACGAGAAGCGTTCAAGTTTCAGGGTAGTCTGCTGCGTTCACTTTCGCAAATGCATGCATCCGGCTCCATTCCGCCGAGGTTAAAGATTAAATAGCAGAGTAGACTGTACAAATGCAGTTACATTTTATTCAATTATATTAGGTTGGTGCAAAAATAATGACGTAAGAATGTCGTTTTTTGACGTTAAAAAATAAGTCAAAAAACGACATTATTTTTGCACCAATCGAATATATTCACCTTTATTTATTAATGAATTGCTACCTCATTCGATTTGGGAAGCAGTTCGATATCTTCTGAGAAAAATGCCGTATATTTGTTATGAAAAAGCTTTTGATTAACTCTTGGATCTTGTTTTCATTAGAGAAATATTTCTTCAGTAAAGCGTTGGGCAGCGATTGAAACCGATAATAATCGGTTGGGACGATGTCAGTTTAAACTGGTGTGGCTGGTCGAACAGACAGACAGAATTCAAAAATATTCCCTGTGTTATTCAGACTGCATCAGTTAGCATATTTATATTTGTCAAGCTACAGTCTTTTGCGTTGTACATTATCATGTGTAACCCATTATTTTATGATATATTTAAAGGAACGGCTTACTTCTATGTTCCGGAAACAAGAGGTGTCGCTGTAGATTTGTTCTTTTCGATAAGAGTGTGCAACCCAAACAACAGCTTGTTGAATTCTTTTGTCTTTTCTAAATATAAGACTGCCTTCCATCACCATGGCAGATGCTAACCTCCAAAAGAGTGATTTTTTGAACCTTCTCGTATTAATATTCTTGGACGACATTAATCGGAAAGACTACATTGTATCAATTGCTAGGTCAGCAGCGAGCAAATGGGTTCACTGTGTCGTGCTGGAGAATTTTTTTTTCCAGATTCTATCATACATATTGACAGGGTGTCGTGGATAAATTGCCGCCATTTTATATTTGTCATTTCGCGCATGGGTTTTGTCGATTTTGATTTTGACAACTGCACAGTTTAGTAGGGTCAGTTTGGGCGGCGTCTTTGTGAAAAAGAGCACCATGACGTAATTCACTCCGCCAGAGATATGGAAATATATACTGTTTGGCATTCGCACCGGGATATTCAAAACCAAAATTCCAGAGTGTTTCGTTGTCAATCTGAGGAAAATGCAGAGGGATCGGAAAGAGTTGGATGAGTTTAATGGTGATTACGAAGCTGTTTCGAATGATAACTAGTGATGGCGACGGTATGTTTCCATTCATCTTCCTACATGGCATCAGATTCAACAATGAGACCTACATCAAGAAGCCTTGAAGGCGTAGTGCTACCTTGGGTCAAGAGGATGGTTGCTGGAAGGCTCTATGTCTATCAACAGGTCTCTGCACCTTGCTACACAAGCAAGAGAAATCATTCATCACTGCCAGACAATATATGCGACCACATTACCCATTATCTCTGGCCACCTAACTCCCCAAAGTGCAACCACCTTGATTGTGTGGGGCGCAGCTGAGCGAGAGACCATGAAAAACTCCTTGCAACACCAAAGACGAACTGAAGACAATTATTATAGCAACATTCATCAATTTTAACAAGGAGACCGTCCAAAAGAGTTACAAAAGGTTACGAATTCATCTGGAGACCGTGGTTGATACCAATGAAAATTTTATTGAATATATTTATTTTTTAGAATCTCAAGATATTCTTGTGTTTAATTTTAGTAAATATATCTGTTGAAACGAGACATTAGTGTTATTTTTATTTTTGCGGAATTTAGACGACAATTTATCCATCGCATCTTGTATAAATCTACCATTCGTCTATACTTAGAATATTACTGCCACATTTGGTCCGGTAATTCTGCTATTTATTTTTCTTGGTAAAATACAAAACAGAATCAACAATAGTATTGGTCCCGACCTGGCGTCTCGGCTTCAGTCACTTTCCCAACGCTGTAAAATGGCTTCCCTGTACCTTTCTATAAATGCTTTTCATGTGGACTCTTTTCGGCATTTTACATAGACTTTATGAAATTCAGCTCAGTTCTAGACTGTCTCATCAATTTTCTGTCGAATTGGCTAGATATAAGCGTAGGTTCCATGCTAACAATGTCTTTTCTCGCACTTCTTGCTTGTGGAAACTCCCGGCTCCATGCATTCCGGCCAACTTTGATTTCCAAAGCAATGTCGATTGTTATCTCCTGTCTTTCGAATTACTATTCTATTGTTCCCGCTCCTTCATAATGTTTTTTGTTTTCAAATTCTTTCACACCAGTAAACCTTCGTGGCCTAGTGACCTTACAGCCTTGCTTGGGTTGAATTTGATTTTTTAAAAAAGTGTATAGTAGATTGCGATGTACTTAACATCTTTGCTAATTCCCAAGTATTTTACTGCAAATTACTTTCTGCTGATGAGTCTAGATCTTCATTATCCGATGAACGTTTCTTTCAACGATATTTTTCTGAAAGGAAACTTTGCAAAACAATTTCGTATTTGCCGGTCAATTATGATTCCTCGACAATAAATACTACCTGTTTTTCTCGATGTCCCTAGAGCTTTATTCACTTGTTTGAACGCCCATAACATTATGTGAACCCCTCTCAGACCCTCCAGTATGGAACTAAGAAATGTATTCTTTAATCCATCGTATAAGGGCCCTTGCAAAAAATGAAGGTAATATCAGTGTGCGCTAAATTCATTCCAAACTGCAGCGTATGATTAGATGTTAGGATGATGCATCCATCTTTGGTTACCGGAAACGGAAATTAATTGCGATTCAATCTCACGTTTGAATACTGTGTTCTCTTTCAAGAGTGGATAATATTCCGACTAAGTTTGATTTATCCTGCGTTTTTATTTTCTCTGTTTGCGTTTATGTTTTTAGGAGCTTCGAGAAAGCTATAAAAATATTTCGTTGTCTTTCTTCTCTTTCCTCAGGTCTGACCGAGAATAAGTCTTTCAGGTCAGATACCAAAACAATATAGGAACCACTGTTTAATATCCAATCGCTAAGCATAGCATATGTATGTGTATCACATTATTCGTATGAACTGCCATTAGTTTATGGCTAAATAAAACTGACACTATCTTTAAGGTTCGCACAAGGTGAATAGCTAACATAGCCTTGTGAATAAAAACACTTTATTCATCGTTATGCAAAAATTAATTTTTTGGTGCCCAGAATTTCTTTCTCGGCACCGAAAAAATTCAGAAAAAGTGCGTAAATTTTGACCTATCCACTTTCTATAGCTTCAAAATTTCTTAAAAGATCTAAAATATTAACAACTAATTAGTTGATTGATTATGCAAGCTGTAAAGAGGGAACTTTTCCACAGATATTTCTGAGATTTCCCTAATATTGTGCAAATGATATTTCTGGGAATATTTGCATCTATCAAGTAGAAACGAGATAAAGAAGCTGACATATATTTCACACATAAATGCGGGCACATACACTTTCACAAATTACAAACTTGCCTGAAGACAATCAGTGATGTATCGTACATGAACAAAAGGATTTTAAAAAAATACTGCTTTCTCCCATTATTCTTCTTATTAAAAATGTTCTTCAAAAGAAAGAAAGCACTGTGTTGTGACAAGTTACCACCAAAGAAAGCGCAGGAAAGATATAATGAGTGGCAAATTTATTCAGTACCACTTTTATTTTGAATATCGATGCAAAAAAAAGGAAGAAAAAAGTATGGATCTACTTCAAATGTACACAGAGACGCGCAAGCGACAGAAAAGAAAAAAAACAAAAAAAAAACAAAACGCTGCTGGGCCTTTGATTCGAAAAGTGAAAGGTCTGAAGAGATTTTCAGAAATGCAGATAATGTCGTAATTCAGTGCACAGTGTTGCTATTCCAGTCACGTTCGCTCATCAGAAATCATTTTTCGAGTTGGCATTATCTTTTTTATTTCTTTTGGTGTACAAATCGGCTTTACCTACAGTATTTATCAAAAAGAGAAAAAAAACCTTTTACATGAAAAATATATGAGTATGTATGCGAGCGGATAAATACGTATATGTACACCCATATATATATATATATATATATATATATATATATATATATATATATATATATATATATATATAGAGAGAGAGAGAGAGAGAGAGAGGTGTGTATGTATATACTTGTTATACATATACATCTATAGATAATACAAATAGATGCATAAATGTCTGTTGCATATATATATATATATATATATATATATATATATATATATATACTGAATGGATATATATGCTAACGCTGTGTGTATCTGCTCTATGTATAAGTATTAAAGCATGAGTATAACCGAATACCTGAAATATAAAGTACATTATATATATATATATATATATATATATATATATATATATATATATATATATATATGTATAGATAGATAGATAAATAAATAGACAGATAGATAGATACAATTGTGTACATGCTTTGCAGTAAGGTACAATTTCTAGTACCTTGCGTATATTATTCAATTATACATACACATACACACAGACAAGCACGCACACACACACACACAGACACACACACACACACACACACATATATATATATATATATATATATATATATATATATATATATATATATATACTGTATGGATATATACGCTATGTGTCTGATCTATGTATAAGTATTAAAGCATATATATATATGTGTGTGTGTGTAATTGAATAATATACCCAAGGTACTAGTAACGGTACCTTACTGGAATGTAGGTAATTATATGTTTAAATGTCTATGTATGTCCCTCATCTGTTTAATATATTCTTCGATTAACAGTCCTAGTGCATTTGTTAACATTTGTATTCTTATCATGAACATTCATATATCAATATAGTTGACTATACATGTACAGACGCATACACACACACACACACACACACACACACACACACACACACACACACACACACACACACATCTCTCTCTCTCTCTCTCTATATATATATATATATAATATATATATATATATATATATATATATATGTGTGTGTGTGTGTGTGTGTGTGTGTGTGTGTGTGTGCCTGAGCGTGTTTGGGTGTATCTACCGTCAAACTCTGGCATCCCTATAGACTCTATGCAAATATCTAAGTAACTGCAATAAATACAACCAAAATTTATACCCACACCAACGTCCATACACGCACGGATACAAACACGCACACACATACGCACAGAGACACTGGCATACCCCACCCCCAACATACGTAATCATCCATATATATATATATATATATATATATATATATATATATATATATATATATATATGACAGCTGATTATGTATGTTGCTGGTTTATGTGAGTGTTATCGGCGTAGTTTATTGCAATAATCAACGTTATATCTAGAGAGCAAATATTTAAGCAATAAATTATCTATTTTAATAATTCTGAGAGAATGCATTTATATATTTAATACGTTTCTATTTAAATCTACACACAGACACACGCATGCGCATACGCGCGCATATATTCTCCTACGATCATGGAAGTTAAGATGGGTCAATACTTGGGATTACCAGGTGCTGTAAGGTTGGATGTGTGGCTGATGTAATGGAATCGAATTAGAAATCAGAGAGCAGAGTTCTAATTACATTTGGATTTGTTATGTTCTCTTCACGCGCAAATATCTATGGGAAAGCTATGCATCTGGTTTAAATAGTAATACTTGTAGTAGCAATCAGTATTATCCCAAAAGAAATTCTTGCAATCTAAAAATATTTTTTTGATTTAAATAACCTTTTGTCCAAATCGTGTTACAGATTAATTGTCCAGATTATAAAACCCCAATAAACTGAGTTTCTTTTAATCAGGTTTTTAGAGAAAACGTTTCGCCATTTTGATAATATTTGTCGTAAGAATCACCGAAATACCCTTTGAGTTATTCACCTTGAAATAGAACAGGTTAAAATCGTTTAGTCTCAGCCTCACTGTATTCTCAACTGAGTATTTGTGAGAGGTAAAAAATAATTCAGGCCTTCGGTAATGGCACCAACATTCATATCTGACTTCCTATCTTCAAATTCCATTCAAGAACCATCAAGAGAACGGTGAATAAGCATGAAAAAGCTTAGAGAAGAAAACTGGATCAGGAATTCACAATATGAAGAGGGATCATCATTTCAACTTTGAGCTAAAGAGATCAATTAGAAAAGATCCAACTCAATCCATAAGACATTCGGCACGTGAAAGAAGAGTTTCAGCTATGGCACTCCAAAGAGCAGTGAAAAAAGGCTTGAAAATAAAATCGTACGTGAAACGTGTGAGGCACCTTGTTACTCCAGGACAGAAAGTTAGAAGGTTAGAGAGGATGAAGATAATCTTGAATAAGTTGAAAAATGTTCCTAGAATACTATTTATGCATATTTGAACTTTATTTCAATCCTTCATATGCTACCGATCCTTAGTTATGATTAATTAATGATTAACATGTCATTTTCGCTAATGATTGATTTCATTACGATTCTACTGTTAAGCTTGGGGAATAATCATACATTCTTATTGCTCAAAGTCGATTGTAATTGATATATAAAACCCTCGAAGAATTCCAGTAAGTTATCTTTGGACAATTTTGTTGTTAAACCTGATATATATA
>CAHIKZ030004648.1:1582500-1642500 GCA_903632075.3 Acanthosepion pharaonis | reverse complement strand
AGATAAATTTTAATATTACTCAAGGATCTTGCCGATGTAACTTCCAACTTCTTCATTTCAACTGCTATATTTTGGATAGGAGTTATCCCCCTGTTCAAATTTAAAATTAATTTAAATCAAAGGGGAAAAAATCAGTGGGAGTGTGCAAAAACAGTTTGATCTGATGCCTTTGATATATATTTGATGCAATACTTGATTGAAAGAATTGATAAACATTGATATAAGTGTTGAATTGTCGCAATAAATATGCATTGTAATGCACTACCCACTGATTGGTGTTTCTTGCTTAACTTGACGTCCATAATGTCTCATTTTAATCTTGCCGATGTAACCCCCATCTTCTGTTTTACTTCTTCAATATTTTCGAGAGGTGTCATTCTCTTGTTCAAATTTAAATTTAATTTAAATCAAAGGAAAAAAAATCAGTGGGTGGTTTGCGCCCTCTCCCCTAGAACCCTCTTTGATCAAAATGAAATATACTTGGGATCCAAGTACCCTGGCTAATGTACTTTCAGAATATATATGTTTATCTGGGCCTATCTCCAAAACCCTAGGAGAGTTTGATAACAAACATAAAGGACAAAGGTTATGATTTTATATATACAGAAAAAAATCCGCCGGAACGTTTATTTGAACAGGCACTCTAATTTGATAAAATTCCGCAGGCATGATTTGTAAATAGGTGTATGGGTGCAGGGAATGCATCGAGATATTTCTATAGCTTACCGTATATACTCGGATATATCATGTATTGTGCGAGCCCCTTAATCTTTTGGTATGAATTTTAACTCCTCCGGAAAATATTAGTTATAATAATATATAGTACAACTGTTTACCGAAAACTCATGAATTTAACCTCAAAAAACACTACCTTTGCATAGTGCGATACCCTATTTTTAGCGGAAAAATGATGAAAAAAAGCCGCATTGTAATCGAGTATGTACGTTATATTGGGTTAGTTAAACTAACGTTTTATTTAATTCAAATCTACTAGGAATATTCTCATTTTTTCATTGGACGAAACATAATCAAGTTGGATTTGAACTCCTTCGCCATTTTGGAATCGATAACGATTACGCTGTAGACACATAATGTATCGAGAGATTAATAATCAACGATGTGATACTTGTTATACGATGTGATATTTGCCATGTTACCAAAAGAAAAAAGTCTTGTGATGTTCTGGTGAAATATTCAAGGAAGATGTTCGTCTTATAGTTGTTATTTTAATTCTTATTGACTGGCTTGGAGTTTTTCCATCATTCGCCTTGTTTTGCAAATGTTTCACCTTTGGATAGCATTTAAGATTTTTCATCTTTTTAAATCTTTCTTTATTAATTACTTGATTCTTATTTTTGCTTAATAAACCGAACGCAAGAGGCACAATTTATGGTGATCTGTCGGTAAGATAACGGTTCAACCCTAGACTTGAACAGGTTAAGATTGCAGTGATCGGAAAAGCATCCTCTTTGTTTATTCCATAAACAGAGTACGGAACATTTCGAAAAGGAATATAAAAAAGACAAGAGCAAATACTATTGAAATGAAGAAGAAAAAAAGGAAAGAGAAAAACAAAGAAAGAAACAAAAAAGAAAGGAGTATCTTGAGATCCAAAAGAAAATTCATTAGAAGAGGAAGAAAAACATTTTAGTAGAAAAAAAAAATCTTGTGACATAAAACGAAGATCAAGGTGAATAAAATGAGAACGAGAAAAGAAAGAGAAAAAGAAGTGTAACAAGAGAAGATGTATAAAGAAAAGGGGGAGGAAAACAAGAATAAAACATGAAAGTGAAGAGCAAGGAAATAACAGGAGGGAAAAAAGAAGAATTTAATAAGAAAAGATTTAATACAAGATGGGCAGGAAGATACAAGAAGAAGAAAAGTAATGGAGGAAGAATAAGAAAAAAAAGAGGAAAAAGTAAAGAAAAATAAGAAAGAATAAGGAGAAAGGTATAGAAAATAGGGGAAATAAAAGAGAAGTAATCCAAAGCATATGAAAATAAGAGAAAATGAAAAAAACGTAGAAGGAAAGTATTAAGGAAGAAAGAGAACTGATAAAATACCTTTGTGAGAAGGAAGGTTATGAAGACGATGTTTTAAAAATAAAATACATATTAAGAAATAAAATGCATTAAAAATAAGAAAAAAAGAAATAAGAAAGCAAGTAAAAATTTGATGTCAAATACAAAAATAATCGCAATTTGATGAGAAAGATAGATCAAAATAAATGTCAATATATACTGGTGGCCATGAAACGCAATTTCGTCAAACAAGCTTTTTTTTTCTCAAGACTGCGGCTTTCGCTTTGCTTATTTCAATACAACACCAAATATGGCGTCCAAAAATTAATTTTGGTCCCAACAAGAAAATATATCAATTGCCTTCGTGACCTCCAGATTTCAGAGAGGAAAACAAAAGAAAAGCAACATAATCTCCTTTAGGTGTTTCACGATAGAGAAAAAAAATGTATCCGCAAAACTTGAGGAAATCTGTTTCTGATCAATTTTTGTACAAATCTAGTAACAGATGAGTTAAAGATGTTTTTTATAACGTATAGAAATAACGGAAAATTCCACATTTAAAATAAAATTATGTATGCTTTTCTCTTAGTGAGGTATGAGTTCGTGTCAAGCGTAAGGTAGGTAGGGAATTGTTTAAGAAAACAGACACTTCAATAAATATCTATATCTGTTCATAGGATCAATAAAAATTTGTCATTTTTCTTTTTCTTTTGTTTCGCGGGTGAATACGGTTTACCGGGAACACTGCAATGTGGCAGTCGGAAAGCAGTTGCATTCAAGATGGCGGCTATTTATTGTCCTTTTACTAAGAGTACGAGAGATAAGATAAGCAGTCTCGTTTAACCACTTCCTCAGCGTAGACGTGAACCGAAAGTCTCTTTTTCAGACTTTTCCAAAACAGCGTTCATAAACCAGCTACAAACGTGTTTATACATCGATCGGGATTTTTTATGTCCTTATGAGCTTGAAACGAGTCCAATTGACAACTCATACATCAGGTAGACGTGTTTGCCACCACTCGGATGGTGCCGCAGTTTCTGAGTTACTATATTAAAAACAATTAAAAAAAGCGTCTCAAAATAAAACGTTTTTCCCAAAATAATTGCCGCGTAAGAGGCTAAGAAATCACGATTTTTATTCTTTTTTATTCGAATATATTCATTTTGTCACTTGCGTTTAGAAAAGTGTATATTGTAGATGACTACTACAGAAAATGTAATTTAAAAAAAAAAATAAATAAAAATAAATGACCGCCATCTTGAATCCTACCGCTTTCTTAATGCCTCTTGAAGTGTGACCAGCTAACGGTCTTCAAGATTTTATTTATTTTTGCTCTTCTTTATATGCTGTGTCCTCTCAAGACGTAAGTGATTATGGCTCTCCACAACGTCTTTTGTAGCTCTTAATAAATGTTGTCTTTTTGTTATTTTCTCAAACTAAACCCGGCATCATTTTACTTAAGCTCACTGAGTATGTTATGCATCATTTCTCTCTGTCCCTCGTGTTTTCTGTAGAACCATATTTTTATTTCGTCAAGTTTCTTCTTCATCTTTGAGGATATTGTCCAGTATTCACTGACATTCAAGAGGATAGATATCACCTAAGAGTTTTGTACTGTTTTCCTTATTTCTATCGAAGTTTTTCTATTTCATAATACTCTCCTAAGATTTTGGAATTCATTTTTGGCTATCCCAAAGCGCCTTTGGATTTCAGTGTCGCATTTTTCATTCTCTTTTAAAATATTTCTCAGATATTTATTATTTATTTACTTGTCTGATATTGGTATTCCCGATTTGCAATTGACAACATTTGCTAACAACCATGCATTCGAAAAGCTATTATTTTTATTAGTATTTAAGCTCAGCAGAAATTCCTGACTTGTTACATAAGCGCCGCACACATTTCTTAATAGAAAACTAGGCTCAATGTAATTAAATGGTAGTATTATAATCGGATGTTGATATATATATATATATATATATATATATATATATATATATATATATATATTTTAAAACTTCTTTATAATAGTTAACAACGATATATTCTAATCTCAAATTATTTTAGACCGAGGATTTAATATCAAACCTAGTAAGGATCAAATTCAGTATAACGGCTGGCCTATCGTATCCGAGTTAGTCTGTCTACTAAGGCGGCAGACCAATCCCTGTTGAAGACGCCTGCTCAGGCACATTTGTATTTGTTCAACAACCAGAGAGCCCAACTGTGGTTACAGTTTCTGGGAAAGAGTAACGCATTATCTTGCGTTAATAACAGTCTGAAAAAGGCCAGTACGCTCAAACATGATACGTTGGCTAGCCAATCCCCATTACAGATACATGCTCTGACACATTTGAGTTTGTTCAACATACTGAATCTACATTAAGCGGGCATTATTTACAGTTTCTTGGAGAGGGCACATAATCTACCATGATCGGCAGTTTGAATAATGCCAGCATGCTTGAACCCTTGGTCATGGTAACTTGTGACCTCGTTCTAATGCAACTTCGACGGCTTCTAATAGTTCCACCGACCAAATTCTGCACACAAGGATTGGTTTAATCGGCGGTATAGTTTTTAGGCACTTTCCAAATATACCGCAAGTTGAGATCGCCTTCCCAGGCTGATAACATCAAGATGTCCCTTTCCTGATAAATTGACCATGGTTACACTCGAACCTGGGTCTCATGATCAGAAATTGGTGTTTTAACCACTTGGCCAAAGTCAGTATATTAATAAGAAAAATATGAGATGAATGATTGGTTAAGTTGAGTACTTAAAGTAGACGAGGTACAATCAATTACTTCGTTGTTTTATTTTTATAAATAGGATTGTGTTCATAAATCTATCTAAACATGACCGGAATGAAGAACCATTTGTTATGTTATCGATATAAATCTAATAAAGACAGCTGATTAAATCTCTCATGAATAAAATTACTATTTATTCATCTCCGGACTACGTCAGTTAATATCAGCATAAGCGTGTGTGGCTATGGGGATTTTCATCAAACGTAGATTTTCTTCTCGAGAATGTGAGAGACCCTTTATCTTTTCCCTCTTATTTGGGAACCTTATATATCTACTTGTCATACGTGTGCACATCCTAAGTGTAACTTGGTCAACAAATAGTTTTCAAGTCGCAGGGCGATGAATGGCATCCTTTGGGGCTCGAATTTGCACTTACTGGCTATGAAGTTACCTTCCCCATTAACGTTCTGATTCATCTCATTCACTGATTTACCATTGAGTGCGAAGTCTACTTTGGCATGATCTAGAATAAGCCAAGTACATATTGGTGTCACTGAAGATCAACGTAACCCAGAACAACGCTTCCTCATTGACATTAAATTCGATTGAAACCATATGCTATTTACTGGCGTGAACCACATACTGCACTTGGATTTGTAAACAGAAAACACGATGTTTTAAGTACTGAGTTATTTTATAAATGTATAATAATATGATTTAACGTTATATACATCTGTACTCAGACGAGTTAAATATTATTTGCTCATTGAAACAGTTCCCTCAGTATAAGGTAAAATTATTGTTAAGTTTTAACGAAAATTATTTTTTAAAATATCGTTTTCTGACTGTATTTAGATATCTTTTATATTATCGAATCTTACTGGATTGACCCCAAAATTCGTACTGCTTTTGATTGTTTGGTTTTTTGAATGGTTGGTTGATTTTGTTTAGCGGCATATCGATCTTTATGGATTATTTAATACCGAAATCTAAATATTTTGAACACAATCTTATATGTTCCATTAAAGATAAAATATATTGTTGGCAATTCTGCTATAAAGAGATATCGTTGGTAATTTTTACTATAAATAGTTATTGTTGATAATTTTTTATATAAAAATGCGGTGCTGGTATTTTTACTAAAAAAATATATTTTTTTTATAGTGTGACGACCCCCGGTGTCGCTGCGCCAATCGTGACGTCTGCCTGGCCGCGCCCGCCGTGCTGTCCTAGTCGCAGCGCCAATTGTGACGTCACCGCGTCTGTCTCCGCGCCGTCGCCGTCCTATCCTGTCTTGTGACGACCAATGTGACTTGGTATTGGACCAAATGTGACGTTCTAACTTTTTGCTGATTCGGATGGGAATCTGGTTAGATTCGGTATCAGCCTTGTCGTTCCCAGCTCGCGTCCAACGTCTGGTTATCGAAGTAACTGCTTTGATTTCTAGTCTAACCTACCCAGGTTGTGATTTGATCTTAGGTAGACGAAATCAATCAGTCGCCGAGACGTAGCAAAATTCGGGTTCGAACAAGGGCAATACCGCACAAGTATATGTAAAAGAAATAAAATAATAACTCGAAAAGTTCAAATATGTTAAAAAAGGATAACAATATTTTATATCTGGTTGCTGAATACAGGACTGCTTCTTCTTCCCAACCCGCTATATGGATCGTGACACTTTGTGGTTATTAGGCGAGTTTTAACATCTTTAGTCGTTTGTTCTTTAAGAAACTGGTTTTGGTGTATCTTCAGGTGATATTCGTAAAACTTGTTTTGGTGGTGTGAGTCTAAGTCATTCTTCAAAAATAAATTGTTCTTGATTAGAAGTTGAGGTCGATAATGAGCGAATCTTAGTCAGCTTCTTCTAGGCGGGTCCTCAGAGATCTCAGCTCACTGCAACTGCTTGCCTGTTTGTCTCCAACCTCAACTGGAACTGCTTTTCACTCGCTGCGACTCTGCTTATATGGACGCCGACCAAAACCGGGGTACGTCCTATCTCTTACATTTACAAAGATAGTCTCTGATTGTATGGTTTTGATATGATTTATGAAAAATAATTTTTTTTCAAAATTATCGTATTTTCTTTATTGTTTAATGAGAAAAAAATAGGATCTTTTGCCCTACTATGTTTTTTTTATTATTTTTTAAGAAAGATTAAAATCTAATGCAAATGGTAAATATATACACGAAGTTTTATAGCGCTGAATGCATGTGTAGCGTAGCCGTTATAGTCGCTTCACTTCATGTCAGTCGAAAATACGAGCGCTAAGTGTTGCTCTCCTAGAGTTTAGCACCAGCCATGCTTATGGCAGACGTAAAATGTGGTGACGTCGTGTCGAGTTCAAATTTCTGCTGAAACCGTTTCGTTCTTTTTCTCAAAAATACTCTTGGGAAAAGAATTAATCCATATCTTCTTCCAACTAAAGGTTACTAGCAGAGTACAGTTTGCTCTCTAGCATTGGTTAGTAAAAGTCTAAGAGGAGGACAGCTCTGACTACAAAACAGGTTGGGCGTGGGGACAGTAACTCCACCCAGTTAAAACATACTTGCTCTGGAAACCAGAGCAGCACTTAGCTCAGTGAAGCTGCGATCCTATACTCCACAGGTGTGTATATTGTGTAATAGTGAGAATAATAAATACTGCAATAGCTAGTTAATTCGTGTTGAAAATAACCAAACTAAACGTTGAAAATCGTCTTTAGTTTTTCTTTTAATAATTTAACCCCAAGCAAGGCGACAACGCCACTAGGAAGTATGCGCTTAGAGGGTGTGAAAGAGGAAACTTTTACGAAGAGAGCTAAGTAAAGAACAGGGTTCAGGAAGAGAGAAAATGGCGACTGACGTTGTAATTAAATTTCTGGGTCGTAGCAAGAAATCTGTAGTTTTCCACAGGTGAGAATTGTGAGAAAAGAAACTGTTAGAATAAAAGTGGTGTTTGCATCTAAGCTCGTTCAATAGTAAAACGGCGAGAACTATGTGCCAATCTGGTATTATGCTTAAATTCCTGCAGTCGAAGCAATGATGGAAAATCTCACCAGAACAGTTTTCATGGAAATATTTTAAAATAGTCAGAGAAAAGCGATATCATATAAGTGAGAAAGTAACTGAAGTTGAGATGCCTGGTCAAGATCGATTACATTACAGACCGTTCTTTGAAATTTCTCAAGTATTTCGAGATATAAAACAGGAACACAAGACCAGGTAGCAATATTGGATGAACGGGTAAATGGTAGATTTAAAAATATGCAGGATGGGTTCTGAAATAAAAATCTTCTGGTCCTATACACTGAACCAACTTTCCTACCAGAAGACGTATTAATTGATTCAATATAGTCGCTCCACTTCAAATCAGTCGAAAACACGAGCCCAATAAGGCGCTACGTGTTGCTCTCCTAGAGTTTAGCACCAGCCATGCTTATGGCAGACAGAAATGATTCTCTGTCGTCATTAATTAGTCTCTTTGATGTGCAGCTACCACAAAATGAAAAGGTATTGCTTTTGAAACAATTGTGACGTGCAATGAAAAATGAATACATAAAGACTCTTTTCAAAATATTTTTTTGGTTTTCAAAGCAATCGACATGAAATACCTTGCTGATGCGTCTTTCTTCTTTAGTGACTTTTACAGTGGACAAGGTGATGCTTAGTTTGCATCTTTTCACACTATTTAAATTATTCGGACTATTGTCCTCATCTTTGTTGCCATATTTATCGCAACGTTTCGGAAAGTCGAACTGAACCCTTTATTTCGCTCACTGGGGTAGACAGTTCTAGTTCCACGTGCCATTCTAATGGATGTCATTTATCAGTTATCTCCTATTAATTCCCCTGTCCAAGTTCTCCACTGCCTCAACCAGGTATTGAACTCATACTCTTTTGGGTCCTGTCACTGGATCTAACCAACGCCCTTAACCACTGTGCCAATAGCCCGAATAATGTAAATAATGTACATAATACCTCATCTTAGAAATATAGACAGATATTGCATTTTTTACTTGACAACTCTCTAGTCTTAGTGATGTCTGTTATTCTTCTCTTTTGCCCGAGAATGTTATAGATGAACCGTAGAACGTTCAAGTGTTTTTTTCCGAGTAAGGCAAATATACGTTTTCACACTGGATTTATTTAGCCATTACTTAAAACAACTAGAACATTTACCAGAATTCATTATTAGCTGCTATTATCAACATAAAATCTCCGGATAGCACTATGCTGACGACAGAGTCCCCCCCCCCAAAAAAAAAAGAAAAAGAGAAAACAAAATAAGGCTGTAAAAGAAAGAATGAAGGGTATGGTGCTTGTTTGTTGGCAGATGAAACAGCTCAAGTTTTGAGATTCGTGTTTGGAACGATAAAGTCAAGTAGATATAGAAATTGAATAGCTTTGGTGTTGTAATAGACGACTGAAAGTGTGACACAGAATGCCCACAGGAATAGCAAAAGTGTATTTCAGAAACTAAGATATTAAAAGATAGGAAAATGCGCTTAGAGACAAAGAAAAAGAGTAAGGAATTGCTACATAATATCTATGGACAATCTCCTCAGAGACGAAGAAGAAACTTGAAGTGATAGATCCGTGGTTCTAATTAAGAAAACATAGAATATCCGGGTCAGAGAACAATGTAGCAACCATAAAGTTTTATGGAAAATACGAAGTAAACGCAAACTGATAATTGCAATCAGAAAGCGATAAGGAAAATTCTTGGTACACATAATGAGGAAACTCAAACTCTCTAAATATCTATATACTTCAGTGTGGTATAGTGGTTAGTAAGACTGATGTAGCAATATGGGTCAGCCACTTGGTAAATTGAAAACAGCGGCACCTTCGCAAAAAATAGATGCGGAACATTTACTTTCGACCGATGTTTATCAGTAAGTGGAGTCAACTTAAAAGTACAGAGCAACAGGCTCAGTCAGAGAGAGAATCACGGAATGAAAATAAATTACTTTTTAGACGAAGATGTTAAGACAAAGAAAAATCCTTTAAAACTGACCATCCCGCGAAAAATCATACAGAAGTCACGAAGCGGGCTTCAGAGAATGTACAGAGTAGATAGCCACTATACTGTGTACCTCCCTCACACCTACATCTCATCTCTAGTTCGTTCGTTATTAACGGTAGGTTACAATCCAACCAATAAAATCTGGTTTACTGCTAGAAATTGTTTAGCTTTTCACTCGTGGGTAAAGATCTAACCAAAGGGTAATATTTAAGTTACAAGCGTTTAACTGAAAGAAATTGCCCCCTGAATGTGTGCACAGAGCTGCAAGGTAACACCATTATGATTACAGTGTATCCCTTCTTGCTAAGTTTAATCGATTGCCTCATCTGACTTTAGCATAAACATGAATGTTCTCAGCATGAAGAATGGTTAAGAAGTAAGTTGTGTGCACTGCAGTGAGTCCCATTCTTACCACCTGCGCAAACATGTAGCCTTGGACCAAAACTAAAATGAGGTCAGTAAGTACAAACAGTTCATCAAAACGCAATAATTGGTCTTTTGCAAAACCACTTTCACTATATGTCATTTTCTTTGAGTGCTTCTCAAAAGTAAGTATATATTGAATTCATTCTCATTTAAAGAGTGAATGGCATTTAGGGACACACAGACTTTTACATTCTCACAATTTTTCACACACACACACACACACACACACACACATATATATATATATATATATATATATATATATATATATATATACACAAGGATGCGTGACCGAGTGGTTTTGCTCAGCATAGTTTCATTATACTGGTGGGTTCCGTGGGTTTTGAACAAATACAAATGCACCTTTTGCAATAGGGATTGGCGACTCGCCCTACTAGACCGGTATCCTTGAATACGAGTGGCCAGCTATAGAACATATATATATATATATATATATATATATATATATATATATATATATATATATATATATGTGTGTGTGTGTGTATATACATATATGTTGAATCATCACTTGATATGACACCGGAGGTGTTGAAACAAAATGGCTATTTTGTAGTGATTTTTAAACATATTTATGTTGTGACTTTTAAATAAATAATTATATCTGTTCTACTCTGTATTGAGCACTCTTTTAAGAATATTATTTGTTGGTTATTGAATTCATTCCGTATACACCAATTATATAATTAGGTATATATATATATATATATATATATATATATATATATATATATATATATATATATATATGTGTCTGTGTTCTATAACTGGCCACTCGTATTGAGTCGTCAATCCCTATTGCAAACGCATGCTTAGTTATATTTGTGTTTGTTCAACACCAACGGAAGCAATCAGTGGTTTTTACTGAAACTATGCTGAGCAAGACCACTATGGCACGTACTCATATGTGCATATATATATATATATATATATATATATGTATGTGTGTGTGCCCATATATATATATATATATATATATATATATATATATATATATAGTGTAAATTGTGTAAGGTTATTGGTGCGGACCATGGAATCACTAACCCGAGTTCAAATTCTAAGCTTTCACTTTCACACGAATTCTTCTCGGAAAGACAGAGTTCAGTCTCTTCTGCCCCAAGTTATTGGTTTATTTAAAGAACAGACGAAGATCTCTTTTCTTAGGTGGCATCAATTCTAAGAAAAAGAACACTCCAAATCCCAATAGGCGGAAAAAGTAGTGTGAAAGCATTCTATTATCTTTACAAACTATCCATGGAAATTCACAGCTAATAATAGAAAAATATGTGAATAGTCATGATCGCCAACATCCTGAAGGGAAACGACATTTAAAAAAATATAATTTCCATATATATTAGACTTAATATTATTATATTTCTGTGAGCGTGGATATTTATACTACAGGGTGTTTTGAAACATTTTTCTCCTGAAATAATTGTTTCAGTATATAAAATATTCTGGTAGATTTACATATTTATATAAGGATTGATTAAAAAATATATCGGAATAAATGCGCCTGTTTCAGTATTTCCTTTTATTTCAGAGATTTTGCGTCTGTATATTTCTATGTCCGCGTAACTTCCTGTTGTTGTCCGTCATTATATAATTCCGTCTATTATCTCCGCTGGTAAATGAAACTGGGTGTCACTTCTATCTCAACCCGAGCTCCACCTTTCCTTCAACTACTTCTAACCCAACCTTCCGTCCTTCCAACATAATCACGGACCCCTAAACACCAGCAACTACCCACAACCTTACAGGGCCTTTACGGTCGCCTCCAAGCAAGTAAATCACTTGGCCGTCTGCCCCAACGCCTATTGATAGACCTCAACCGGACATTGGTCATTCCAGCCCGAAGGAATGACCCTCGTTCACTGGTCAGTTTCTAAAGATGTGTCCATTAGCAATCGCGTGCATGAGATCGTCTCATTCGGACAGTTGCGGCACGTGACACGGAAACGACTTGTCTCCATGGACCATTAGTCGACTTTTACATGCCACTTTTGAATTTGACAGACACCGGCCATATTAGATTGTGGCTATAAGTAATGGAGGTGGAGCGTTGGTGGTCCTTACATGTTGAACTGATTCAGCTGGTCAGTGAGATATGTCACGGTATAATATCGGAATAGATCTGGTTTCATTTCGCCCGCCTGATATATCTTCACTTTCTCATCGGTTGTAATCGACGAACGTATTTCTAGGTATCAGCAGTTTTCTCAGTTTCATCCGACAAACGTCAAACCGATTTTCACAAAGTCTGGATTTCTATTCTGAGACGGGCTTCTGAATCATTTGCAAATTGAAAAACTGATATATTTAGAAATTGCATTTACGTCCATATGAACGTCAACGCGAAAGGGGAATAATTGTGTATGAGTCGAGTCTTTGATTACCAAATTTTAAGCCGGAATGTATGGAGTTTACATTGGTAACAGTTTAAATAGATTGAAACCTGTGCATTTTGAAAAAGACTAAAAGCAATTCTGATTCTCTCATTCCATATATTTAATTGTCCAAAAAATTTATTCGGTTATAAAGTAGAAAATTTACTTAATAAACATAACGAAGTTTTGGCCATCTCAGAATTTAGTAATTAAAGAAATATCTATTATATTACAATATCGCCGACATGTTTAAATATTTGACTAAAAACGAACAATAATTTATTAATTTTTTGTGTAAAGTCTAGTAATAATAATTGTTGATTGATTCGTTCATTTATTTTATTTATCAACCATTTATAGGTTCTTTAAAGCCAACACATATTGTGATTGTGAGAACAAATAAATTTTTTCGAATGATTTTTACTTTAAAAATTAACCTAAGTACTAAGAAGCAGGAAAATTACTTTAGAACCAAAGAAAAGAGTAATGAACTGCTGCGTAATATCTCATTACTTACATCAGAATAGCGAAAGTTGCCTTCCCAAAACTAAGCAAAGTATTAAGATGTAGGAGGATTTCGTTATAAACAAAGAAAACAGGTCTGAACTGCTGCGTAATATCTCATTACTTACATCAGAATAGCGAAAGTTGCCTTCCCAAAATCTAAGCAAATTACTAAGAAAAATTTCGTTACAAAGAAAAGAATAATGAACTGATGCGTAACATGAATTCTCTTGCATGAGAGTTAAGTCTAGACAATCTCCTTGTACATGAATGGAAAAACAAACGAAGACATTTTAAAGAAAATGGAAACGAAAAGGACGCTTATACTCAGTTGACAGCTGAAATATCTTGAACTTCAGAAAGGATGGTTTGTAGAATATGACACTCACAGAACAGGTCGAAGGCAAAATATAATGGAAGGCTGCGGGCCAGCTACCTGACAAACTTGAGTAAATGGATGGTAGACCAGAGACAGAATGCTTGTCTGGTTGATTGGTTGGTTTTGTAAGCATCATATCAACATCACTAGGGTTATTTAATGCTGAAATGTAAATATTTTGAAGACAATTTTATAGCTCCAACTAAATATATTTTAAATGTAATTGTATGCCTTCAACTGGAGAGAAAATGTATTATTAGTCATTTTACTATAAAATATATTGTTTGTAATTCTACTAAAAATATTGTATCGCTGGTCATTTTAATTTAAATTTGTATTGTTCTTAATTTCTTTGTATAAAATGTATTGCTGGTAATTTTAGTATAAAATGTATTTTTATACTTTCATTGTGTTTCGTTTTGTGCTTTTTTTGTTCACTATTTGCCCATTGCTGGGACCCTAACAGGTGCTACCGCCCCAGTTCAAGGTGTACCTGGGAACAACAGTAATTGAGAAATGGTTCCACGCTCCTGAAATCTCCAATATCCCGATGGAAAACCTTGCTGCCGGATGAAGTTTATCATCAAACCCAGGACTGGTGAGACTTGGCAAACGGACACACGCTGCTAAGAGCTGCAAGGGATAGGAGGTTGTGGAGAGCTGTAATCAATCACGCCCTAAAGTTAGATTGCACATACAAGAAGAAGAAGAAGAAGAAGAAGCAGGGATATTTTGAAACTGGAGCATGCACTCCGTGACCACAGTTAAGGGTTACGAGAGATATCAGGGGCAAAAATGATGACCCAATTCAAAACTCTTTTTTGTTTCAGTCGATGTGGGGGTAATTTATCGATCACTTTGTTATAGAATGTATCTGTATTACGCTATACATTCATCCTCTTTAAAATGAACAAGCAGTTAACGCCACTCATTTTTCTCACTGACTCAATCATAACCCCTAAACCTTCTTGCCCCAAATACTTGCACGTTTTCTGTAACTGTTCATAGAACTCATATAGGGGTTTTCTCTGTTGAGACTACCCTACTAATATCTCTTATTCACAGTTTATCCTGAGAAATGAAATAATGGGAGATTTTTTAAAATTATGACATGTGCAAAGGAATTGATAAATATTATCAATAATTTTTTTATTTTTTTAATTTTTTTTTAAGCGTTTCACCCCAAGGAAGGCGAGAAGCCACTAGCACGCAAGGGGTTACAGAGAGTTAGAGCGAGAGCAAATAGGAGTGATAGAGGAAGGATGAAGAGAAGGATAGGGGATAGATCAGGGCATCTGGAGACGTCGATTGACATGACATTTGAATAGGTGGAGATTACAGCAAGAAAAAGGGAGGGAGTTCCACAGGCGAGAAGTGCGAGACATGAAGCTATTGGACTAGAAGAGACGGCTACATTTAACAGTTTCGACAGTGAAAGGGTGAGAGCGAGATGCCAGCCTAGTAGAACGCTTAAATTTATGAAGACTGTATTACGTAATTATATATACTCGAGTGCTACATACACATTCTCTTCGTCTTCCATTTGTAAAACTGAAATTTCATTCAGAGAACTTCTTCCCAAGATTCGCTACTTTGTGGAACAGACTCTCCCTGTATGCTTTCTCAATCACGACAATTTTAACCTCTTCAAATCTAGCGTCAATCGTTATCTTTTAAATATATACTCATGTTGTCAGACCGTTACATACCTACAAGATGGACTCTTCCAGGACTATATAAAGTATGCGATATAACACTCTAGGAGAAGAGGAAGAGGAGGAGGAGGAGGAGGAGGAGGAGAGAGAGAGAGAGAGAGAGAGAGAGAGAGAGAGAGAGAGAGAGAGAGAGAGAGAGTATTCTAAAACCGTAGTATCAGCCGCGTACGACTACCAATATTGGACACTAGCACATAGTAAGCTCCGCTTACACTTACACTATCTTTGTAACCTTTTTGTTTAATATATCTTTCTTAACTCTAATCCGTGTTTTCCTTCCGTGGTCCCAACTTTGGTTCCACATCACCTCATAATCTTCACTGCTTAACTGCTTCTCTTACGCTCATAGAACATCTTAATTCGGTGGCCCACTACCCTGAGTGGTTCTCGGGTTTTGTATTGGGCAAACAAATGTGTTAAAAAGAAACCTACTTCACCACTGATGGATGGTAATTTAAGCTAGTTTATTAAAAAGTGGGTCAACTTATATAGGTATCATATTGATTTGATATCCAGAATTTGAAACTGATTATTACAAGAGCTCGAGTTATACAGTCACTAATTATGGCGCTATGCAACTATGAGTTATTTGCATTTTTTTTATCTTACATCATTGTACTGATCGTTGCTAGCTTCGGTTTATGTTCCTGAAAGTAAATTAATAAATCTCTTTACAAAGAACTAAAAATAAAATTAACATATTTTCATAATTCGGATTCATTTTTTCTTCTTTTTATTTGCGCATTAAAACATGGTTATCATAGCTTTGCCAATCTTAATTATGGCGTTCGACTCCTTATAAGGCGCTATTTAAATTCAATCAGAAGATATTAAAAGGTGTAAATGTTGAAAAACAGAAAACAAAACAAAAACTGATTCTAACAAAAAAAATAGAAAAAAAAAAATTTAATTTATAAGATCTTATTTTCGTTCTTACTGTAGCGTCGACTCATTTGATTCAATAACTTTTGAAATATAAACAGAAAAGCAAATGAAAACCGCACATAAAACTTTTTACATCGAAAAGCCGCGATAAGCAACGCAATTCTGTATCGAATTAATTTTATCAGCTGAATATTTTGAGTAATTTTATTCGATGTTCTTATTTCACAGATATACTCGATTGGAACAAATAATCGAAACCTTTTTTTCAATGTGGTATTTACGCACTTGATTTCGTCTCTCACGTGACTGACACTTATGGAATATATACATATACTGAAAGGTGCATTGTGAATTTTAATTAAGTTAATTTAAGTGAAAATAGAGGAAAAAGGGGACATGTTTTCGTTATTTGAAGCTCTATTATTTCCGTAGAGGAAATAAACGCTGTACGAACATAAAAAAAGAAATACATGCCGTTCATGGAGATGGTGCCATAGCTGAGAGTCCTGTTCGTAAGTACTTAAGTATGTTCAAATGTGGAAATTTGCATCTGAGAACGGCCCGTTAGCTCTACAGATTTTGATGATAACCAAATCAAAACACTGATCTAAATTAAGCCGATATGTCACACCACAGAGATTCTCCACTTATATCATATAAGCATTTGGAAAAACCTAGAGATGTGAATTATTGCAATGACTGCTGGCCTCATGATCCAATGAAAAATATTGAATGGAACTCGTTTTCATCTGCGAATTTCTGCTCAAATGCAACAAAACATATTTTCGAAAGGAACAATCAATGATATTGCAAAATGGTTGTTTACAGCAATGTGGATTGAAAGAGGTTCTGTAGAAATCGATGTGAACCAGAGTAGGACACTTCAAAAACCAGTCTGCACCCGACAAATGTGATGTGAATTGTGTGAGAATGGAAATACAGTTTGTATTAAGAACTCCTTCAGCAACATCACGTACTGATCAAAGTTAGGGCGATGAAAGCAGCACATGAAGGACAGAATTGGCCAATTGGATGCCAAACCTCACATCACATTGCAGATCCGACATAAATTAGTGCAGTTCAGCAAGGATTGTCTTCTACACCTGCCGTATTCATCAAACTTTGCATCTTTGGATTACCAAATATTTCGATGCCCACAAAAGTCTCATAATAGAAAGAAGAACTTAAATCCCTTGGAATCCTGTAAAATCCGTTTAGACCAGTTCATCGCACAAAAAGATGCCAAAATCATTGATCATATCACTGCTTCCAAAATGGAAGAAATTACTGGAACAAAATGGCATATATCTGCATGATTATATCTATGTACAAATATCGATATATTTTCTTTGAAATTCACTTTAAAAACGAGTATTGTTCCTAATCACTATTTTTGTAACAGTTCTCAGTGCCCGTGACAAGGGTTTTAAATCGATATACCATTGTATTAAAATAGATTGTGTAATATTAATAATTAAACTCCTTATATGCTTGAAAAAGTTGATATTGAAATATTTTAAATGAAGAATTGTCATTCATATATGTATTGATATACGAAATAGGTAGTTATCTTTGTTGTTATACTCCCGACTTTTTAGTTGATTTACGCTTCTTCAGCTGTGTGTCGCATTTCGTAACCTCAAAATTTTGAACTGAAACTTTTATTAAATCCACAGGGGTTTATTGTTCTTATTTCGCTGTACACACTTAGGGGAAATAACTAATACCAGCTGATACTCTGAAGTCTATTTTACCTTCCGTGTTATAAACATCAATCATGTGCAAAGTTCAAATATCTGGAAAACGTTTTAAGAGGGGATAGAAAATGCAACACCGAGATCCGCACACGCATTGGACTAACGAAAGAACCATTCCAAAATCTAAATACTGAGAAACAGAAAAATTTCGTTGCAAAGAAAAGAGTTCTGGATTGCTATATTAAATCCATCTTCTTATATGGCAGTGAATGTTGGACAATTTCACTAAGGTAAAAACTAGAAGCAGTAGAAATGTGATTCAACAGAAGAATACTGACAAATTCAGATCGAGTAAGCAAGAAGGAAATCTTAAAGAAAATGGCAAGAGAAAGAACACTTATACTCAAAATCAGGGAAAGACAGCTGAAATTTCTTGAACACATAATGGATGGCGAAACGGTGTTGCGGGTAGAAAAGGGAGAAGAAATATTAAAAGCCACACGAAATTTGTGGAGAGCCTCGATCGTCTATACCCTGAAGGGACGCAGCACAGAAGAAGAAGAAGAAGAAGAAGAAGAAGAAGAAGAAGAAGAGGAAGAAGAGGAGGAGGAGGTAGAAGAAGAAGAAGAAGAAGAGGAAGAAGAAATTTAAACAGTTTGCATTGTTTCCTGTTAAAGTCTAGTATTCTTGAATAAATTGCTCCAAAGGTTTGTTACATTTTCAACAGAAGGCTTTGCTTCCTTGGTATATCATAGTAAAAGTACATAATATTTTAAATTAACCTCGTTACATGCCCGATATATACTTGTAAAACCTTACAGTGTTTGAAATCTCTTTGCTTATACTTAAATGTGTGCTTTCGGACCGACAGAGCTAGCTGGAGTTGAGTAGAGTGAATATAACAGGAACACGTACAATTTTCTCTACTGCTTGGCAAGGAATGACACATCTTGTTTTTGTTATAAGAAAGCGGGTGTTGAACATCAGGATATATGCTGGTATAAATGTTTACCTACTCATCCTCCCAACGACGCTGCGGTTATTCCAGGAATTAAATTGTCAGAACTCATAACATTACAAAATTTGCAATCTATTCATCTATTGCTATAAGCCAATACTCAGAGCAATAGTTTATTTTGGCAAAATTGTACCTTTTGCTTTATTTATTTTTTACGGTTTATTTTTACCATAACCAATGAAAGGTTTTCAAACAAATTTTAAACTCCTGAACTGTTAATTGCACTATTTATTTGATTCGTTTGAAGCAAGTGAACTGTATATCATTATATGATTATAGAAACACTGAAACACAATATGCTACAGACGAAAATATACGGCTAAATCTACGCCCTGTCTTCTTTACGCTTGATAGCTGAATAATTGACAGTGAAAATGATTTTATAATCATTTTATGTGAATCATTTCAATAAATGTCTGTAATAATGATTATGGTTATTAGGCATTCCGTAAATTGCGCGGTGATTTGAGGCTTTCTCTTGCTGGAGACAATAAATAAGAGATTTAAATCGATGCCAAAATTCTACTTTTATCAAATTTGCTTAGCGGCTGATTAGAATGTTGTTGTAGAGCATTCGTCTGTTTGTCTGAAGGATACAGGCCTCTGCTTCAAGTATGAATTCTCAAGTTAAGCCATATTATCTTTAGATAGTATTAAATGAGAAAACAGGTTTGTTCACAAGAATTTCGCATTAACTTTTTCATTCCTGAATGGAAGTTAACGAAAGAACCGTAATGATATTGAAATAACAGAAATTAAGTTAAATTTATGAAGGAATATAATTTATTCTAAAAATATATAGATTATCTTTTATATTATAGAAATACATATTGTTCTGATAAATCATCAGTTACCTCCCCTTAAGATTTAGGAAGTATAAAAAGTACCCTAGAATATCCGTCAGAAGACAAGTTGTCAGAATAAAGTGGAATAAAGCTTTGGTATAAGTTTCTTCACGGATTCTGTTTTTAGCACATATATATTTGTGTGTGCGAGTATAATAGAAAGGAGGCTAAATGTGTTTCGATGATTAATTATTTTTATATGACTTTTCAACAATAATAATTTTTTTATTGAGTTTTATTTTAATGGTTTTAGTTAATGTGGTCATCTGGCATTTACACCGATTATATATAAAGTGATAAAGATCAGCGTGAAGAGTAGTCACATCGTGTCTGAAGATCTCTTGAAGAGTGAATCTGAGAGACATCATATATATATATATATATATATATATATATATATATATATATATGGTGTAATGAATAAATTGCTGCCTAAATTCTGCAAAAATGGAAATAACATTGACATCTCATTGTAACAGATTTACCAAAATTACACGAAAATATCTTGAAATACTAAAGAGTAAATTTATTCAATAAAATCGCCATCGGAATCTCTTGCAATTCTTTTGATTGGTCTCCTTGTTTAATTTTGTGCATATTGCCATAATCCTTAGTATCTCGCTCAACTGCCCCCCACACATATTAATCAAGGGGGTTGCAGTCTGGGAAGTTATGTGGCCAGGTCTAATGGGTAATATAGTCGTGTAAATTGTCTGTCAGCCATGACCGGGTTCTCTTTCTTGTGTGATATGTTGCCAGACATAGGGTCTTTCAGAAACCACCCTCTTCCTCCAGGAGAACATCACCTCCTCAAGGCCTTTGAGGTAGGCCTCTGTGTTTAGTCTTAGGCCCACATCAATACCATCGGAAGTTAGTTTTCCGAGTTTCCGTACCATCGTAATCACCATTAGGCACACCCAAATCTTTTTCAATCCATTGCACTGTCCTACGATTGACAACCAAACACTCTGAAATATTCGTATTGGAGATTCCGGCACGAATGCCAAGCAGTACAGCATGCCGTTTCCAAGTGTCTGGCAGGTGGATTGCGTCATGATACTCTTATTCTTACAGACGGTGCCCAACTGATCCTACTATACTGTGCAGTTGTCAAAAAAAAGCTAAAAACAAAAACAAAATAACGTGCATGCGCCAAATGAAAAATATAACATGGCGACAATTTACACATCGTAGCATATATATATATATATATATATATATATATATATATATATATATATATATCGTTTATTAAATAAAACCGACTAGGTTTGTCTGTTAGTGCCATTGTTCACTACATGGACATAATATAATTAAAGTAAATTATATTTAAATAAGTTGGATTGAAGTAGCAATATTTTACGTATTAATCTGTATTTCCAAATTTCAAGTTTCTTGAAAAAATCCCAAAATGAATATGCAATGTTATCGGTCTTGACCTGGCACCTTTAACACTACTTAAATACATCTCATATATATATATATATATATATATATATATATATATGGGAAGAGGAATATAAAAACTTTCAATCACATCCAAGTTCATTTTAGGGGGGGCATTACTATGAAAGAAATAATATAATTGATAGTTGAAATTTTTTTTAAATGCTTATGAAACGCGATCTGTTAATATAAAAATTAAAGTTATTTAAGTGACGTAACTCAATTTAATTTTGTAAATCTTTTGACAAATTACGATTTAGTATTTTAAAACATTGTTGTTATAATAGGATTTTATTAAAATTACAGTTTAAGTATTTTAAAAACTTGCTGTTACGGACATTTTGTAACATTGTTGTTATACTCATAATTAATCTTATTTCGTGTTGGACCGGAATGTTCCTTTGAATGTCATGCAATCGAGGTTCATATGACATGTGTAATGTAAGACTTTTCGATAATGTTGTTGTGAAATCAACATATATATTTACTTTTTTGTCAGAGATACAATCTTCCAAATGACATTTAAATTTATATACAATGTTGTTCTTTTGCAAAGCATTAGTTGATGGAGAAGAGTTATTGCCGATGATTAAGTTAGTTGTATTAAGTTTATAGTTTATAATTAGTTTTATTTTTTACTGGGATCAGTGGGGGCATATATTAGTACTTATGAGTTAGTAGTTTTCATTTTCTTTGTAGTTAAAATGTATTTGAGTGCGGTATAGTAGGTTGATATGCTGAGGGTTATTTAAGGATATATTATGTTCTTTATGATTTTGTAAATATTTCTAATAGCTCATCTAATGTGTTCATCAACAATATAATTAGGAACGTCATTAATAATAAGAGTTTAATGTCGTTTTTAATTCAGTGTAGAATTTTTTTATGGAAGTATTATTTAAACGGTTTATTAAATTTTGTATAATCGCTGTTTAGTAATATTTAGGACATTCACTTTTATAGTTGAGAGTGCACGTGTTTATTATAGTTAGTTTTTTTTATATATGCGGTGTGTAGTACATGTATTATTATTGGTGTCTATCAATATATCAAGTAAAGGAATTTCATTGTTAAGTTCATATGCAAACTTGAGAATGGAGGTTTTTGTAGTTCATGTATTTCATTAATGATGAGAATATCATTTTACTATTAAATATCTTATTTTCAAGATTAGCCATATATAAGTTACTAAATGTTGGTCCCAGAAGTGAACCCATGGAAGCGCAATTGTATGTATATATTATTTTGATGGTCATAGAAGGGAACTTCAGTTGTACAAGTCAAAAGTAGTTTCCGTAATATTTTAGTTTAATTTTTTATAGAGGGAGAGATAGATGGTTGTAAATATTCTTTACAATTATATCAATAGTTTTCTAACTGAAACATGGTAAATAAAATGTTCGACATCAAGTGGGTCTATAGTTTCCTAAATTAGGGTTGTAAGAGTAATATCAGTTCGTGAGTCGATTTAATAATGTATCTGCTAGGTATTTATGGTGTAATGAGTTGGTTAATAATTTTGGTTAATTGATAAATCGGAGTAGGTAATTAGGATATGATAGGATGGAGAGGGAAGTTAGGTTTATGCATTTTTATAATTCCATACATGTATCCGGGTTTGTAGTCAACAATTATTTTGAGAAGTTTTAAGTTTTCTTCTGCGTTGTTATCTGTGATCAGTTTGTTGATTTTCAATTTCACTTGCTTAATAGGAATTTTGTTGATTTTTTAAAAATTTGATGTGATTTTTTAAAATTTGATGTGATCGTCAAGTATTTGTTGTAGTTTTAAATTATAATCAGATTTATCCAATACAACGAAGATATTGGCTTTATCCACTGTGCCATTTGTCTTCAAGGACACATGGCTTAGTGGATAAAGGCTTTGGTTAGATTCAGTGACAGGACCCAAGAGTATGAGTTCAATACCTGGTTAAGGCAGTGGAGAACTTGCACAGGGGAATTAAACAAGGGATAACTGATAACTGAAATCCATTAGACATGGCACGTGGAACTAGAACTGTCTACCCCAGTGAGCGAAATAAAGGGTTCAGTTCGACATTCCAACCACCAGAGCGTACAACGGCTGAAACGTTGTAATAAATATGGCGACAAAGATGAGGACAATAGTCCGAATAATGTAAATAGTGACTTTATCTGCTTTGATATATATATATATATATATATATATATATATATATATATATATATATATATGGGTAATCATTTACGTAGCTCCTTGGTTGCGATTTTTAATTGTTTTGTTAGGAGCATGGACGTTTTTTTTTCTTTTGTCATGTCTGACTTTTATTGCTTCAGCTTTGAGTAGGTCACGAATTCCTGGTTTTGTTTTTATTAGTTGTCGTTCCTTAAGTTTTTGTATGTTTTGATATAACATTTAAATTACAGATTTTTTTATACAATCTACTGTATTGTCTGTAAAGATGACAATTAAGTCCAAGTTTGGGTAATTGCTTTTAGTTGTCTGTTAGTTCGTAGTTAGAGATGTTGATAAAATTACCTTTATTATTTGGAAGATGACTAGTTTCTCTGTATAGTATATTGAGTATTTTTTTAATGTTCAGACTGTGTTGAATTTCAGATTTATTAGTGACTTTTGCAAGTCTAGGTAGGTATTTAAATTGTTCAGGAGTGATTGTTAGTTTTAGTCTGTTGTGGATGCCTTGCGCTCTTTTGCTGAGAGTTTTTAAATTGGCTTGCTATTTGAATCCGCTGCTTCACAAGGTTACGTTTAAATTGCCAAGCGTTAATATTAGGATGAGCTGCTAGATGATGTAATTTAAAATGTGTATATTTAGGCAGCATATCTTCTTTCAAGCATCTTTGGCTGAATAATCTAGACATATTATGTCTATTTACTTTTACTTTAATCATTGCACATTCACAGATCACTTTTTAAATGTTGTCATCAAAATGATTAAGTAAGGTGCCGTAGTTATTTTTACTTCTTTTATTTTCCCAAGTATTTTTTAATATTATCCAAGATCATTATCAGGGGTTAATTGCTAAGACAAAATGTAATGTAATTAATAATAATTTACATTATTTACATTCTTCGGATTGCTGTTTATCGCCATATTCCCGACGCTTCGGCCGTTGTATACGCTGGCATTCTTCAGATGATTGGAATTTCGAACTGAAACCTTTATTTCGTCCACTGGAGTAGATTGTTCTAGTTCCACGTCTCTTCCTAATGTTTCAATTATCTCCATTTAACTTAACTTTCCAACCTTCTGTTCAAGACTGCAGCAGCCATTTTTTAAACTCACAACACTTTGGGTCAAGTCATTGGCTCCAACCTACGCTTTCATCGACTGGGCCATGTGTCATAGGTCCTTGAGGGTATCAGTGTATGGATTTTGGGGATTTATAAACTTAATGTCTTAGTAACCATAGTTTACAAGAGCTTATAATGCAATTTTATTGTCATTATTGCTTTTTTCGAGCAGTCTGTATTACTAGTTCCCATATTGGATTCATTTCTATGTTTGGCCGAATTTTTTTGTGGCCTAGAATATGTGCTGATTCTTTAAGTTTTCGTATCTTCCAGTGATGTTCTCTATCTGTTATTCCAACCACATCCCATAGGGGCCATAATACTACTTTTCCCTCCATTTTTGGTCAGCTACGCCTGATTTTTCTATTCCCCTGATGTTACGGATTTACGATATTCTTGCAGTCCCATCTTAAGACTGTTTCTCCTTTATATTTCTTACCACAGCTGCATATTGAAAGTACAGCGAAAAATAAAAGAAATGAAGAAACTACGGAGCCTTCCTTAATGAGCGTAATAACAAGATTAAGAAAATTATCCGTGAATCTGAAAGGATGGAAATAAAAATAATCTAGACATAATATGTTGAGAATATATATATATATATATATATATATATATATATATATATATACATATATATGTAACAAATAGTGAGAAAGAAAGAGTCACTGTGTTCCTGAAAAGCATTCACTCTTTAAATGAGAATAAATTCACTATATATTTACAGAAAAATATAATGTTTATTGACTTACAAATAAGATTATTGTTTCAAATTACATATTAAAAGAAATTAAATGCATGGATCTAAAAGAATAGTTATAAGAAGTCAAAAAGTAAGTGTATCTTTGGGAGACCATATATATATATATATATATATATATATATATATATTATATATATATATATATATATATATATATTTGTGTGTATGTGTGTGTGTTGCATATATATATATATATGTGTATTTACATGGATATATATGTAATATATGCGTTTGTCAGATGATGAAAATGTTAGTTCCAGTATAAATGCAATGCAAAAAGTCGGAGAATGGTCAGTTTATCTCTCTAGTAGGAAGGAGTATCGTTATAGAAGAGATATCCTCACTTGTTTAGTTAATAGACAGCGCTTTGTTTAATCAGAGTTTAAGAGAAAAGGAAAGTCAATAAACTAACGAGATTCCCTTATTTCTCCTCGTGCTCAATGTCGGAGATAGACTGTTTGCAGGCATGCTCTGAAGAACGCTTCAGCCGTAAAACTGGCACCATGCAATGTTGATTTCTTTATGTACACATCATAAATGTGTCATTCATGAGTGTGCAAATTTATTATATACAATAGGGTGCAAGAAATTTGATCGTCACATAACCTTTTTTTGCTTATTTATTCTGAATTTGATTAGATTATATTTATCCATCCAATTAGAAAATAATCATCAGACGTAAACTTATGATAAATACCCTTTCTTTAAGTACCTTGTTCCTTCAGAACGTAGACAATCATGGCTCTCCACTGCATCCTGTCTTTCGTAGCTCTTAGTAATGTTTAGCATTTTGCTAACTCTCCTAATCCCAGTTCTGTCAACTATTTACGCAAGCTCTTTCGGAAAGTTCGTTTTTTATTACTCTGTCACTCTTGCCTTCAGTATCACCTGCCCAGTGTCGAATTCTCCAGGTTATCTTTTCTCATTATATGCCCTAGAAATTTAAATTGTCTCATTCTGACGTCAAGTATAAGCGTCCGTTTTGTTTCCATTCTCTCTTAAACTTCACACGAACAGTGTAAAACTGTTTAAAACTGTTCATTGAGTTACAAAAAATACCCCCCCTTCATTATGGCTAAAAGAATATCCGAAAGCGCTCGGATATGCAGAAGTTTTGGAGTGATTTAACACACTTTACTTCCAGAAAAGAAAACACTTGTACTAATACAAGAAAAATTAAATAAAAAGCTTAATCGCAGTATCTTTTTAATAATCTTTAACGAAATATATATATATATGTATGTATGTATATATATATATATATATATATATATATATATATGTGTGTGTGTGTGTGTGTGTGTGTGTGCTTTTTGTTTTTATGCATTGTTTGATTTTGTACTTGATTTGTCAGGCAGCCATCCTTACTTTTGTTCCTATCAGTGGTGTGGTCTTTTCTCTCTTAGTAGATTCGGTCTAGGAGTCCTAGATCACGCTGACAAGAAAGTCAATAGGAAGGCAAAAATAAAGAAGCACAAGTGGACTAACTGACTTCGACGAACCCTGTTTATGTTTGCAGTGTAACAGTCTGTTTTAATTTCACACGGATACCTAAACATTTTCTCATTGTTGTCTTCACTTTTTGATTAAAACTGTTTTTAATTTTATTTCCTAGCTCACTATTCAATCCAGTTAACGTAAGAAACATTTTTAATAGCAATATGATGTTATATAATGCGTTCTTGAAACTAAATTGGAAACAAAAGTCTTCAAATATATAAATAAGCTCAAATTTTCTTCAAATCTGTCTTGATATACTTTAGTCTCGATTTCAGAAAACGAAAAGTTTCCTTGTGCTTTTAGTTACGCCCCATCTTCAAAATTTTTTTTGAACAACCTAATCTTACAAGCATTGATATGCTAGTAGTTTATTTATCACTTATCCAAAATCTTTAAACGACTTTTCCTACCATAATTACCCAATAAATATGGTGTTAATTCTCCCAACGAAATTCTTGAAAAGTCTCACTTAAATAAACCTAATAACAGCATTGTAACATCGTTAGACATTGAAAGTCTGTTTACCAATGTCTAGGTCAAAGTAACTAGTGACATAATGATGCAAATCTTCGCTTCCACTTTCTAATGTTATGCCAACATTTCCATTTTCACAAAACAAGTAACATTTTGTTATCAGTGATTTTAACACAAACATTGATGTTGTAGCAATGGGTTCGCCTCTCGGCCCAATTTTATCCAATTTCTACATGACTCAATTAGAAAACAAAATATGTAACAATTGAACCTACAATATATATTCTCTCTATCGATTATTTATACATACTAACAAAAAAGCTACACAATTTTTTTTTATTAAAAGCCTTAAAGAAACAAGAGAGAATAAATTCGTCTTACACTTTATTATGAATTTAACATTAATAATAAAATCCCTTTACTTGAGGTTTTAGGATTATTCACTGTATAAAAATCCACAAGCAATTCTCAGTTACGAAAGTAAATGTTCTCACTGATTTAAAATAGCTGCCATATTTAAAAGGAAACACACAACAAAAAACACAGACATATGATTTTATAAAGAATTGAGCAACATAAAAACACTTATAAAAAATGATTTCCCCAACAAGGTCCTTGATCAGAAACAAATTAAACAAGCAACCGACACGGTGTATGCAAAAATACACCTTTAACTTATTCTACCATAACCCGATACACCCACATTTTGCTTTCAATATTGCCACATCTAGCCTGAAGCTTCTGCTATATATTTAGAGAATCTCGATCAAATCCAAGGAAGAATCTGTAATGTTTCTGCTCCTGACTTATCATCTCGGCTTCAGTTACTTTCCCACTACATTAACGTAGCTTCTCTGTGTCTTTCATGCTAATTGTTCTGATGTACTTTCCTTTGCATTACCTAGACTTTATTAATTTAAGCACACTATTAGATTGGCGACAAAGTTTCATGATTTTACAGTTGAAATGGCTAGTTGTAACCATCAGTTCTATACTAACACTATCTCACGGCATGCTTGTAGAATGCATTTCTGGATTCTTGTTTTCCATTGGACTTTGATCTTTAAAATGTAAATGCAATGTCAGTTGTTATCTTCTGTTTTCTTAATTCCTATTAATTTAATGCTCCCTCTCATCAAGAGTTTTTTTTTTCATTACCCCCAAACACACAACAACCCCTTGTATCATAGTTGCTTTATTGCCTTGATTGGGGTAAAATTGTTAAAAAGACTAAAAACAAGATGTGTATGCCATAACAAGACGGAACACCCATATTTCAATACATAAGTTAGATTATTTGTTATAAATAAAGATGAATTATTTATCCTAATCATTACGAAAAGTCGATTCCTAAAAAATTCCTGGCATGTAAAAATAATGCTGTTTATGGTTTCTGATATTTTGGGGAGATAAAAAATCATACCAAAATACTATGCATCACTCACTACAAGGAAAGACGCAAAATACTTGAAGCCATTGTATTAGAAAAGAAATCCAATATCAATAATCAAAAAGTAATATTAAAATCTCTCTCGCAGGATGACCTGCCTAAACTTAGTGTAATTCGAGCAGATATCGTTTATCATATACAGCCAATATGGAACAAAAGACAACGAAAATAAAACAACATGAGATAAAAAACAATAAAAAATCATATCAAAATACTATGCATCACTCACTACAAGGAAAGACGCAAAATATTTGAAGCCATTGTATTAGAAAAGAAATAACTTCTATTAAAATATATATTTCATCGAGGGGGATGGTATTTTAAAATGTGTATAACATATTAACAATACGTAAAAATATTTGATACCTTCTTATTAGGTGTACTCGAGAAATCGTTTTAACAACACCCTGCTCTTGTTTGAGACAGTCAAAAATAATTGAACAAGGGCAGAACAAAGAATATATATATATATATATATATATATATATATATATATATATATATATATATATGAGATAACGATATATAAACTTTTGTATATTAAGAATAATATTGGGGAAAATGTATGACAAAGGGCAAAAGTTATCGTTTCACTTTCTTTTTTCCTTTAGGACTTCATCGGACTAAATGTGTTATGTTGGTGTGACTACGCATGCGCACTTACGAGTGACGCTTGGAATTTTACTTTTTTTTTAATTTTATTTTTACAATCTAGTCGATTTTATTATCCTGGCAGAACTCTATTATCACAGTGTGGTATAACTAAAAAGAAAAGTGAGTGTAAGAAAAATAATCTAAATGAAATCGGCTAGATTAGATTATATAAAAAATTAATTTAATATTCCAGATACCCAGCATCCCTCGTTCGTGCGCATGAGTAGTCAAACCAACTTACCAAATTTAGTCCGATGAAGTCTTAACGGACGAAACGCCTCACACGAAAATTTTTCCACTTTGTCATATATTTTCACCAATACACACACACACACACACACACACACACACACACACACATATATATATATATATATATATATATATATATATATATATTATAAAAGCTAAAGTTGAAAATAAACTGAGGGCTCATTGCCAAAATCGAGAGATCCTTAATATGATATGATATTATCAATACCATAACTCGCTAATCAGAGTTTCATGTAACAGCATTCATCAGATGGAACCGAAGCTTTGTGAGGGGAAATAGGTATTGTTCGGAAACCGTCAACAAATCTTGTGCTAGCACTAAGCCCCAAGTCTTCCCAAGTCATCATGCTAGATTATGCGGCCTTTCCCAGAAACTAGCTAAGATCTGCTCAATATAACTGCAGTATATAGAGAGCTGTGAGTTGTTTGCATCAAGGATAAGCTAGCCACTCGAACAGTTTAGCGAGCTTGGAAAAGGAGTAGCCGAGTATAGACGTATATATTCTCGACCAGACTAAGAAATCAAGTTCCCCACAAGCTTGTTGTCTGGTCATTTGGTCAGATTTTACGAAAGAAGATAGACGAAGTACTTTTGAATATGTCTTTCGTGTTAGTGTTTGTCTGGCTAATCAGCAGTGGAACATTCATCTGGTATCGAACTCCTACAGCCATATTACGTTGAAACACCGGCTCACGTACAATCAACGAAGTTAAGGAAAGTCGAACTCAAAGTCGAATACCAGGTGCTTTAAGCTTGGACATGAAGGTGGTGTAATGGATAAAGTCTCAGTATTGGAAATCGGAGTGTCGAGTTCGAGTTACACTGGAGTTTTTTAATTTTCACATGCGCAAATACCTTTTGGAAAGATATGAATCGACCTCTTCTCCCAGATATGGAGATTTTCTAAGCGTAGCTTTGATGTGACACAAGGCCAAACGTATGGGGTCAACCTCACTACTCAATAGTAATTGTTCTATCGAGGTAAACTAGCTAGCCATTACACCACGTTGAGATGCCCGATTCTCCTCCCAAGTAGGGTTTAATTAGATGGACTTGTATAAGTAAATCATTATTTGCAGGAATTTCTTGCAATAAATAATTTCTGGCTTTAAATAACACCCAAAAAGTTGATAAGGTGTAACAACAAAAATTGTTTTCCTAGATTTTGTTCGGTTTACAGACGTCCATTAACTTTTTTTTCCGTGTGTGTACAATTGTATATCACTGTTGATTATATCTGTCTACCAATCTGTTTCCCAGTTAGCGAAGCGTTTTCGTTTTGTTTTGGTTTCTTTATTTTGTTTTTTTTCCCCTTTGTGTTTTCTTGTTGGTTTGCATTTTTTTTGTATTTTCTTTTTACCTATCTTTGTTAAATTATCTATTAAATAGCCAACGACAGCAGAGATTAAAAAAGCAGCCTATCTGTCATCGCTCCCCGCCTCCTTCTTTAGTCCCGCTGCACTCTCTCTCTCTCTCTCTCACATAAGCGTATACTTTGTATTCATGTAGTCTTTTTTATTCTATTATTTGCCTAATAATCTCTCCCAGATCTATCAAATCATTCCTCGAATCGTTGATCACAAAACGTTTCTTTTTATCTATTTGATCATTACATACCGCGTAGTTGGAATAAAAATGCCCGAAAGACCCAGCAAACGAGGCGCATAACAGGCAAACACATTTCTAGTCAATAATAATTTATGGCTGAAACTTTTCTCTCTTTTTCTCCTCTTATTTTAAACAACAAAAATCCACTCTTTATGTATTCACCATTAACTTGGTGCTCGTCTCACCACAGGCCATTGATTAATTCTTTCAGTCTCGTAAAAACTGTATATTTCGATAATTCAACTCCTTTTTCTTTTCTTTCTTTAGCTCATTTGTTTGTCTTGCTTTGTTTCAATGCATTTAGATTCAGTGATTCAAACAGTCAATTTTCGACAATGTTTGCTGAATCTACGAAATTGCCATTAGGCTGTTCGTGAGAAAGAAAATATCCGAGAAAAATACAAAAGCAAGAAGAAAGGATTCATCCCATTATCCGTCGCTTCATACACATTAACTCGTCATACAATGTATAGGGTCTCATGGCGGTCATAACCTAATTTTTATTGCTGATATCAGAACAGATTCAAGATGTGTATACGTAGAGTTGGAACGGGGAAACGCGCATGCGCGAGTGAACAGGCATAGACACTCACACAGACACGCATGTACGCCTGTTTCACAATGTGTTGGAGGTAAAAAAAAACTTCCAAAAATACAATCAAAAGTCGTAAAATGACAATTAGTTGCAAATCCAAGAGGAAGATGACACAGGCTTAAAATGTACGCTTCTAATCGCTAGCGTTAAATTAAACGTAAACTAACACAGAGTAAATCGTTCATGAAAGAAAGATGGAAATTGTTCAAAAAAGAGGTAAATTAGGCAAGTCAGATAAATAATAAAAACGCGAGAAAAACAATACAAATTGAAACTCAGTATAAAAGACAAACACACATGCCTTTAAACACACACACACATACATATATATCTATGTGTAGATATTACAGGACAAAGTGAAAAAGATTTTTTTTAACGACAACGTGTTTCGCCAACGTGTGTTAATTTTAGCTTCTTCAGCTCGGAATGAAAGACAACACTGTCTTTCAGGGAAATGTTTTGAGATTTTTGAGAAAATGTATCCCTGAATAGTTCGAACGTGCACACCGCAAAGCCTGAGGAAGGCATATTTTCTGGATTAAAATTGTCGAAGGCTCATGCTGGTAAATGTCATTAAGTGTTTAAAAAAATACAGGGTGTCGAATGAAGCAGATGCACCCCCTTAAATATAATGCTTAAGTAATAAACAATAATGTAGGATTAAAATAAATTCATTAATATATATATATATATATATATATATATATATATATATATATATATATATATCGGAGGGTCTTTTGGGGATCTTGTGGCACTTAGTGCACCAGGTCTCTGAATTCGGTCCTTCAAAAGTGTGGCTGGTCTTGCACGAAACCTTCACCACTATAATCAAATCTCATGTGAGTTTGTTGGGCTGTCGGGTTCCTGGGAACTGATCTGCTTGACCCCCATACGTCGAATTTCGACGGGGAGAGTCGACTATATATATATATATATGTTTTATATATATATATATATATATATATATATATATATATATATATATATGTGTGTGTGTGTGTGTGTGTAAAGACAATCCTTAAAAATCCGTTTCAGTTATAATTTATTTCGTAAATATATTCAAATATTCATCTTTTCAAACCGAAGTTTTTTTAGAAATGAAATCAATTTGTTCAGATAAAAGGAAAAGAGAAACGAAAACAGAAAGAAAAAGGAAAAAAAAAAAGATATATTAAGGCAGGAAGAAAAAATTTCAATATAAGATTTAAGAAAAAATACGGGGCTGGAGAAGAGAGAGAGAGAGAGAGAGAGAGAGAGAGAGAGGGTAAGAGAAGGAAGTTCATATGAGGCTGGATAAAAAAAGTAATTTACCCCCCCCACCAATACATTTGCAATACACTTGCTTTTCTTCTTCTTCTTCTTCTTCTTCTTCTTCTTCTTCTTCTTCTTCTTCTTCTTCTTCTTCTTCTTCTTCTTTACATCCGCCTCCTCCCTTTCTATTACACCCAACGACTTGCGTTTTTTATTTGTTTTTGAAACCAATAATTTAACACTCATCAGTTTTAAAAAAAAAATAGATAAATAAAAAAAACAAACAAACTTATGTGGTCATTTGATAAAAATGATACCATAAGTTTGAAAACCAAGGTAGCGGATTCAACTCACCTCCTGATTTTTAAAGTACACACACACACACACACACACACACACACACACACACACACACACACATATATATTATATTATATTATAATAATGTCTTTACTCGACTGTTGTAAAAAACTCATATTACAACTTGCAAATAAAAATATATTAAAACAAATTGGTATCTGTGTAAAATTTGGTAAACCAAAAAAAGAAAAGACTAAAAACATCCAAGTAGGCCGAAAAAATGGACCAGTGTCATAATTTATAGTCAAAAGAAAATAGAACAATCAAGGTAAATCAGATAAAAAATCGTAAAGTGCTCCATACACTAAGTAGTACATATATATATATATATATATATATATATATTGAACAATAAAAAATATTAAAAAATTAAAATCTTCAGACACACTGGGTTGTAGATTAATATTCTTTCGTTATTTTTATTATTATTTCATTTAGATTCCTCGACTAGTTTCGGCCGAAATGGCCATCATAGGGAGGAGAAATATTTCTGCTTGCTGGTAGCAGTGAACTACAGAAATGAATGTCTTGCTGGTGAAAATGAACTTTTGTTTGTAGTTTTCATTTGTTTTTTTTTATCTTTTTTAACATGAATCATTTAACATTCCTTGTGTTGGTCAAAGTCTCTTTTAAGTTGTTATTTGAGATAAGAGCTGGATGGATCTATGCTTCTCTGAATTCCCGTGGTCATTTTGACAGTTTTATTAGTCCTGGAGAAGGGGATGTGTCTCTGTTTAGTGTTTGTGTGTGTGTTATTTGGTTCTTAGGGAGTGAGTGAGTATATGTGTAAGCGTGTGTATTGCTGTGGGTGTGTGTTATCATTTGGCTCATTAGGGAGTGAGTGAGTATGATGTGTGTAAGCCGCATCCTGTATATATATATATATATATATATATATATATATATATATATATATATATATATATATATATATATACAGGATGGTATTTGAGGACATACAGATTCATGATTAATACTGTTTCCCACTAACTTCTAATGCTTTTAATTTTCAGAAATCAAGAATGGCAAACCCTATGATAACAAATGAAATGAAAAGTCATTGTGTGATTATGGCATTAAAGGCTGGTCATAGCGATTTGGATATTGCACGTTTCCTCAGAGTTGCAAGATCGTTTGTCCACAAGATGCGAAAGAATTAGAAGACGCTGACACTTCCCCAATGTCTGTATCAAAACGTAAAGGACATTCTGCACGTTCTGATAAAGTGAGAACATCCGAATTTATTCAGGAAGTGAAGCAGACAATTGATGAAAACCGAGGTCAATCAATAAGTTCAATTGCCAAAAAAATTGTATGCGTCTAAAAAAAACAATCAGAAGGAGTGTTCATGAAGACATTCGATATAAGTTTTACATGATGAAGAGAGGTCAATTTATGTCTGGAAAACAAAAGAAAACCGTTTAAACAGATCCAAAAGACTTAAACAAAGTTAAAAATCCTTCAGAAGCTGGTGTGATTTGGTTTTTCTCAGATAAGAAAAATTTTGATCAAGATCAAAAACTTAACAGAAGAAATGACAGATGTCTTTGTTCAGATCCTTCTAAGGTGCCAATAGTGATGCAGAAAATTTCCTTCAAGTGTTATGGTATTGAATGTTGTTAACGATGAAGGACATGTTAGGCCACCGCACCTTTTTCCACAAGGTCTTAGAGTATATGCTGCTGCTTACGTTGAGGTTCTACAAACAGTTGTCAAGCCCTGGATTGACAAAATATGCAACGGAAGGCCTTACATATTCCAACAAGACTCGGTTCCATCCCACAAGGCTCTACGAACACAAGAATAGATAGCTGACCATTTGTACAACCACATCACATCCAACATTTGCCTTCCTAACTCTCCAGATCTCAATCCACTAGAGTATTATGTGCGGAGCATTTTTGAGAAGGACTTTAATAAACAGCCTCATAACAACAAAGACTCTCTTAAAACTGCAGTAGTTCGAGTAATGTCTGATATAAATAAGGTACAATTAATCAGAGCTTGCAGCCGATTTTGACCTCGTCTAGAAGCAGTTATTGATGCTAGTGGTGGTTTTATCGAATAAAATTAAGTAATAGTTAGCTAAATTTCATGTTTACTTGTTTGTAATTAAATATAATTATATTCATTTGTTCAGACGCCGGAGTTCTGGTTAATATTTCTAAATATTAACCAGACAGTATTCACCTCTCAGTACCTGAGGATTGTGTATATTTATTAATATATACTTAATATTACTGTTATTATGTTTTACTTACACCTAAGGATACATTATATATATATATATATATATATATATATATATATATATATATATATATATTTATTTGAGGCATGGTCGAGTATGGAGGCACGATGCAGTAATGGATAGCAAACTCTTATTGAAGAGCCAGAGAGCTACTGGCCTTTAATGATTATGATTAGAAGTGGATGGCTACAAATGATTGTGGTAACAAACACCACTGGATTGCGTCAGGTCTAAATTCAATGTAACATGTTCTAGAGACTTATTCACCGGACCAATCTAGCGTCTTTTCGCATCCATGAGATATTAGGATCAGAAGAATCATCGGGATGTTCCGGTTAACCCTACGACATCTAAAAAAGCTATTCGCCTGTTGTCGCAAATTCGTTTCTGAATGACAGGCAATGTAGCTCGTTCTCGACTAAAGGACAGTTCCAGACTTTTCGAGCTGAATGAAGGATTCCAGTGTGGCGAAATCACCATGAGCCGGTGAACACGAGGTTTGTTCCGTGCATTTCAGTAATTGTTATGAGTCTGTATACCTGGCACGGTTTGGGTTAGGTGCACTTGTTTGCCTAAACAAATCAGTGATTAATGTGACCACTACGTTGAACTACTTAGTGACAATTTACATTATTTTATTGACTCCATGTCCAAGACAATGCTAGATTTTTCCAGAGGGATAATTCACTGAGACATCGTTCTCAATTTGTACAAAATTATTTTGAAAAACATTCTAAAGATTTCTGACAAATAAACGTCTTCGGTTTATGTTCTTCTGACAACATTTCCAGTAAATCGTATTTGAATCGTTGCATGAATCAAAAAAGAGATTTCTTTTTCTTTTAAGTGTGTGATTTGCAAATTTTTCCTGTAATAATAATGATATACTAAACGTTCAGCTTAGAGAGTTGTCAAAATTATCTTTGTTAGAGCACGGTATTTGAAGAAATTGCGTATTCGTCGACATCCCTAGAGGGCAAACATATCCGAACATATGCGGAAACAACACAAAATAACATTATCTATCAACTAAACGACTCACCTGCTTCGTAATCTTGCAACGGGAATCCTGTTATAGTCAAGTACCTGCAGTTTGCAACTGGTAATCGTCAAGTACCAAGTTATACTAATGATCTATTTAGTTATTTACAAAATTACACATAGTCTGTGTAAATATCTATATCAACAGAATAAAGGTATTTTCGGTAGTTAATGTAGTTTTGCTTCCCTAGTAAGACTAGTTGTTGGCATTTGAGCCTAAGTATTTAAAAAGGGGCATCTCCACTTGGTATGTGCGGTCGGGTTCTTTACATTCATTTACAAGCATATTCTCTTGAAGAAGATATGAATCCTACTCTTCTCCCTCCCAGCTATTGGTTAAATAAAAGGATATGAATCTGGAAAATCGTTGTCATCTAAAAATTGTTAATGCAATATTCAATCGGAAAAAAGGAATTGTTCTTACAATCCTAAAAACATTTGTCGTATTTAAATAACCTAAACAGGGTTGATAAGCCGTAAAAAAACAAATGAATCAATGATCTCCCCTTGAAGAGTGTAACGAAATTTTACTTTCTTTTAAACTAAGCCAAACAAAGTAAAGTTAAGTGAAAATATTTTTATAACTTTGTACACGACATTTAAAAAAAACCCAGAAGAAACTTGAAATTGTTATAAATAACACTCGGTTTTGATCTTATTTTGACAGATGATTCTTCCTTTAAAATTGCGCCTCGTCAGATTTCATAAAAAAAACATTATGATATAAACGTAGATTTTTTTTATTTATGTCACGTCACTGGTATAAAAACTTCTATCAGAAATCTGTCTAGACTAAATCTCTTAAAACTTACGAAATCTCAATTCATTGACGATATTATATAAAGCAACGGATATTTTTTTTAATCAATTCATCCCGAGCAAGGTGATAACACGACTAAGACGCAAGCAAGGATACACGGAGTGAAAGAGAAAGAAAATACTTTAGAAGCAATCGAAAAACTAATAATAGTATAACTCGCAGAGTTTTGGCGGAGACGTTAGAAGTATAATGTTTAATACTAATCAGGAAAGAAGGAATATACTCCAGTTGAAAGGGCTGGGTAATTGTGTGAACCGGACAATAGTTGAACCTAACTGCACCTACTGATTTGTTAAAACAAGCGATTCAGTATATATATATATATATATATATATATATATATAGTAATTTGAGGTAGAATAAATACATTGAATCAATAGCTTCATCTAACTCAAGGAAAAATGGTTCTCTGTGTCGTGCCAGAAAGTTTTTCTCGTCTGAGTCCATCCTTCAAATCTAGAAATCAACCATCCGTCCTTGCATGGAATATTGCAGTTGTATATGGTGTGTTGCACCCACTGTACGTCTTGGAGTCCTTGACAAAATCCAGAGATGAATATGCAAGATGATAGGTCCTGATCTAGCATCTAGTTTACAATCGCTATCCCATAGACATGACGAGGCCTCCTTCTGTCTCTTCTATAAGTATTTTCATGGCAACTGTTCCGGCGAACTACTTTCGCTTGTTCTCGGACGACATGAATTTAAGCGAGCTACCATGTTGGCATCTCGGTCTCACTCTTTCACTGTCAAGACGGTTAAATATAACCGTCTCTTCTACTCAAACAGCTTATTCTCCCTGTGGAACTCGCTTCCCCTTACTTGCTTCCCCGATGGCTATAATCTTCAAATATACAAGCGCAATGTCATTCGATATCTGACACCCAGAGCTTGTTCCCAGTCCTTCTTTGTATCCTTTCCTCAAACACGCCTCTTTACTTTTGTTCTTAATCCTCTGTAACCCCTTGCGTGGTAGTGGCACTCCCGCCTTGCTTGGGGGGGTTAATTCCCGTATATATATATATATATATATATATATATATATATATATATATATATATATATATATATATATATATCATAACAGGGTATTTCTGTTATTTTTATTATATTTTCTATTATACAAAAAAGTTATTTCTTTTTATATTGAGTGTCTAGAAATTGACCAAATGAGTATCTGTTTCAAGCTCCTTCGGCTAATCTTTTTAGTATATTTCAAAGATTTTGGTTTTGCAATTTAAATGGTGTGCTATTGTAAAAATTGCTAAAAACTGTACATATCTTTCATTCCCGAATTCAGGAAATATATATTGGCTGTGTTCAGGTTTGATGACGTTAAGGATTATTTGCTTTTATTATTAAGGCCCTTGATTATTTTAGATGCTTTTTGTTGTTGGCGGTGCGCTTAAAATTCGAGTTCTCGTCAAGTACGTTGCGTATAGAGGATGATACATTTTCATACTGGTTTGAAATTAGCCATTATATATATATATATATATATATATATACAAAACATATATATATATATATATATATATATATATATATATTAGAGATATTCTCAATTGTCACCATCATCATCATTCAATCACATGACGGGTGTGATCGTAGGTGTATTGCGTAGCTGCGCAACTTACCAATTCCCGCCAAAAAAAAAAAGACTGAGTTGAAAACATGAAGTATTCATTCTTGTATATCGCATCTTGGGCAAGTAGACGTGTCAATCGTCATCCCTCTCCAGATCAAACCACTGCAAATGACTTGAAGGCGCGTCTTGATCACTGATTTGTCGACAAAATTCTGTTAATGAAAACTAAGGACTTCAGATATCAGGAAAGATTTAGATTATCTGATATACTAAAGCTCTAAAACTAAATGCAGTCTTGTAATCCTAATTCTTAATTAGATCTAAATTAACTCTGGATTAAATCAATTTAATTCAGTTTAGTTTTCTCTAACAATATATTCGTTTTGTACACTGCTAGCCTGTTTTTCTTATTTCAAAACTTGTTAAATTTAAATGAAATCTAATGTTTAGTTATACCAACATCTGTAGATTTTATATATATAAAAAAATCTTTTTTTTTTACAAATAGTAATTAGCGGTTTATTTCGACGTACAATAAAAAGGTTTTGATAGTTTTCACTTTTCGTTTCCCTCTATTTAAATGTAAAATGTGCTTCAGTGTTTAAGTTAAATGGTGGATAGCCAAGGAACAACCTATGACTACTATTTTTAACGACATCATCCTACGATCTTTATTATTTCGCGCTGGAATAGTTATAAAAACGGAACAGCTAGATTGAAATGTTTTAGTCATCGTCGTCGGCTTTATCTCGTATTCAAGGATTTAATTCCTTGCTAATCGCTTTTTTATGGGGATGGCGATCCTGACTAATTTGGCTGCTAACGTGCAGGTTCAGGAATAGCATCTTCCAGTTTCACCTACTCCTATCATCCATTCGCTATTGCCGTTTGCCTTTGCGAGAGTTGGTTGAAGGCGAAAGCAAATCAGCGAAGAAGAAAATGCTGATGGCCTGAATTTGTTTAAAGTTGGTTTCATATTGCCAGGAAGTGGCCCACACACTCGATTTTCTGACGTTCCTCTGCAGCACAATTAGTATAAGACATGCAGAATTCAGTTTTGCAACGGACTGCCGCTGACCGTTATAATTTTGATTGACGCCTTCTGTATCATGTCCGTCATGCGTAGCCCTGGTTCATCTGTTGAGATATGTTGTAATCATCATCCGCTTCTTCCACCGTTGGGGTCTTTATGAGTTGGTGGCTCTTAGTCTAGATCCTCGTCTAGAAATATTGTACATTAGTTCTAATAACCCTCTGAGTCTTATATGTCCTGGGTGTGTTACAATTTCTACACGCCCGACGTTAATTCTGTGTCCTATAAGAGAGTATGAGATTTTCGAGTCAAGTTTTCGAGTTAAATGTTCGTCAGCAAAAGAGATAACCCAAAATGTATAGCTATATATTGGGCATGGTGAAATCAGACATTTATAGAAGCTTAACTATCTGTCTAATGTAGTAACAAAGTACAAAATATTTGATACAGAATTTTGAAGACCCGTTAAAATAGGCATAATATCTTCCAGAAAGAAAGCAAAGTATTAAAAGATCGGAAAATATTTTTAGAAAAAGAGAAAAAAGTGCTGGATAGCTATGCAATATTTAATATCCTACACGGCAGTAAACGCAGGGTAATCTCGGCTTAAGTCATTTACCACTGCTGTAACTTATAATAATATATAGTACTCGTGATTTTACAATAAATACTTTCAATTGTTCTGATGACATTTTTCCTTTAGCATCCCGAATTCATGATTTAGTACTACATAAACAAACTACTGGTCAGAACTCTGATGACCCCAACAGAGTTGGAGTAGTTTAAACACCTTGGGAGTGGAATTGGAACAGTGGTGGATTGTGTTTGCTGAAATGAGTGTTATGAGATCAAAATGGCGTCAAGACACTGAGACAGCTGATAGAATTATAAGAGTTAAATGCCTCAGCACACCCAGATTTATTAGTGATGTAAGCCAGAACGTAGTGATAAGGTTTGGCCAAAATATTGACATGCCCCTTCTCTCTATCTCTATCTCTCTCTACCTAGAAACGATGTTACGACAACTGTTCCTCATAAAATAAAGCGAAATAAAGAGAATAGTGTCGTTGATGCTGTCCATGATTTAGTGTTGGGGTTTGAAGAACTGAAACCAGAGACTATTCGAAACGCAATAGTATCTGTTCATAATACCAGTAATAGGTCTTAGTAGGAAATAGATTCATCACATTCAGAATGAAACCAAAGTTTATCAAAGAGAATAAATGAACTCTTACCACCCAAAATCAGGCCCGGTTCAACTAAAGTGCAGTCCGTCGTCACTGATGACGACATCACTACTTGCTTATCATTGGGCTACATTTTTGGTATTGAAACACTTGGGCTTTTCATATTCGTTGCCACTAATGACTTCTCAATCCAAACTCGAAGACACAGCGTTTTTTTTTTTGTTGTTTTATTTTTACACAGGTTGGGTATGAATGCCATTTACGAAAGAATGAATAAACAGAGAAACATTTGCTGAAGAGAACAGAGTTCAGGTGGATGAGTAGACCCTCAGAAAGTCTCTATTGGCCTGAACAATTGAAATCCAGAGTAAACACTTTCTGAACACCATATTCTAGTTGTCGTCTGCGTGGATGCAGCACAGATTTAATCCTTAGTCTTTATTGCCGAAGGCTTTTCTATAACTGGTTATGGCCGCAGGGAAGCGGTAAGTTGAAATGAAATTTTTCCTTCTTTTAGAATGCTCTACCTGGTAAACGAATTCCATCTACTCGATTAATCTTATGATACTTGGTATTCTAAAGCCGTCTCCTATCGAAGCACTAACCAGTCTCAACGCTTCGGTGATCGGACGGAACTGGCATGATATGGCCTCAAGCATCATCCAAAGTACAGCAAATCTTTAGTCTTAACTGGTGACGGAGATATAATAGTTACAGATAAAAGTGTTGTCAATAATGGGAAAATGATACCAGTCCAATCAAAATCCACAAGAAAAAGCGGAAAAACTATGCTGCAGGTATAGCAATTATCAACATTGTTTTAGGTTATGCTTGACTCTTTAAACCTAACAGATCTGCAAAACGGTCAGTGAGAATTGATCTTTTGGCCTATGTCTTGGAGCCAGGTTACCTTCCAAACTGTAGGTTTTATATTTCTACATAGTTTTTCGCTAGCAGATTGATCTCTTAGGAAACAGCTGGAGTATCGGCCGTGTGTGCCTGACGGGTGTAAACGGATTTCATGTTGAGTGGCTTCGGCTTGTATTTTGTGGTGTTTTCAAGAAACATATTCATATAAGTAAATTATTACTTCGCGATATATATATATATATATATATATATATATATATATATATATATATATATATATATAAATATAAAATGAAAAACAGACCACTTTAAGGTACCATTACAATAATTTATTTCACCAAAATCCTTTTAAAGGACTCGGATCATGAGGTAACACTTCCACCAACGAAATGAAAGGAAAAATGGGATTAGAAATTGATGGGTAGTGTAATTTTTGTAATTTAACAGGGAGAGTGATAATTGTAGTTAACGAGACAGGGGTAGAGTATAGAGAGGGGTAAATTTCATATTTCTCTTAAGCATGTTTTATATTGAGGTAGGAGGAGTGACCTAATCGTGACATATTTAGATGGTTAACTTAACGGAAATGATATATAAGAATGGGAGGGTAGTGGGGGGAAAAGTTCTTCGTAACTTAACCATATATATATATATATATATATATATATATATATATATATATATATATATAGATAGATAGATAGATAGATACCAATGTAGTGACATTTAGAAGATTAAATGTATATATTCCATGAACGTAAGCCAAAATATATTGACAGTGACGTTAAAAATTATTATGCATTACAAACCTCATATGTGGTAAACACACGTATATAGATAAATATATTTTTTTTTTATGACTTCAAATGTTATTCTTACCCGTTTGAAATAAACGTTGGGACTTCCAGCTAACCCTGACATATCTGGGAAGGATATTAGAATATAACCAGAGCCTATATTTGTAGCAAACCACTTTCATAGAAATAGAAAATAAGTTCAGTAAATATGCAAAAATTGAAAGGGGATTAATTATTCAAAATAATGAGCAGATTTTTATACAATTAGAAGAGCGACTAGGATTCATTATTGACGGCCACAAACTTAACAATAAAACATATGCAGATGACACAGTGGTAATATTAGAAACAGAAAAAAAACAACAAGAACAACTATAGAAAGGAAATGAAAACTAAAAAAGAAAAAGAAAAGAAAGGAAAGCATCAATTGCAAGCAGACGGTAATGCATGATTGTTAGCCAAACAAACAGCCCAGCATGCAAATTACAAATTGGAGATACTAGACAATCCCACAAGTACAAAAACTGAAATGCTCGACATTTGTTTTAACAGAAGACGGAAAGTGCGTCACTGAAATTCGAAGGCACGTTGTGAGAGTAAAAGGTAATTCCCAGAAGCTAGCAAATTATTAAACAAACAGAAAACATTGATTAGAAACAAAGGAACGTGTACTGAACAGGTATGTAATATCAATCGTTCTTTATGACAGTGAATGCTGCATAAATTCCTCACAGACGAAGAAGAGCCTTGAAGGAACAGAAATCTAATTCTACAGAAGGATGCTGATAATATCATAAACCGAACATTTGAGAAAGTTTTAGAGAATTTGAAAAAAATGTAACTTATACTTAACATCAGCAAGTGACAGTTGAAATTTCTAGGGCATATAATGTGGAAAGTAGGTTTGTAAAATTTAATAGTTACAGGACTGCGTGAAGGCCAAAGAAAAATAATCTACCTAGCTAGTTTCCGTAAATGGATGGAGGAGTAAGGTTTGGCAGAGATAACAAAAATTAAAAAAAAATATTAAGGGCTACAAAGGAATAGAAATTACATGGCACATACAAATGAAGATATTTATGGTTAAGAGCCAAATATCAGGAGTAGAGCGTATATAAATATAAAAGTGGACACTGATGTCAACATCGATTGGCGACAATCTGTTTCATGGTTGCCCGCAATACTCACCTGAGGAACGGACTCTTACCACTCTGTGATGACATTAGCCTCCTCTTTCATAATATATATATATATATATATATATATATATATATATATATATATATATATATATATGACTATTTACACTATTTACATTGCCTCCACTTTATTATTATATTTACGAAGGTAAAGTTGTAAAGTCCGGCCTTCTTCAGGTGATAGATGTTGGAATTTGTAAACGAACCCTTTATTTTGTTAACTGCGGTAGAATGTTCTAGCTCCACGTACCGTGCCTTTTCTGGATATTTCAGTTTCAGTTATTTCCCTTTAGTAACCTTACTCACTAATATGGAGGGAAAAGAGAAACCACCACAGCCTGTGGGATAAGGTTGAAATAATAGATTGAGAATATCACTGGAAAATACGAAAACTTAAAGAATCAGCGCATATGCTAGGTTAGAAAAACCTCCTATGTCTGCCAAGCATAGTGATGAAGACAATATGGGAACCAGCAACACAAACTGCTAGAGAAAAAAACAACAATAACAACAAATTGTAATATGAGCGCTGCTAAAAAATGTTTACTGAGGCATTAGGCTTATAAGTCCCCAAAATTCATACACTGATGTCCCCAAGGACACAGGGCCCAGTGGATAAAAGTGTTGGTTGAAGTAATCCAGTGACTTGACCCAAATAGCTGTGAGTTCTTTGGAGAGTTGAGTTAGTGAAGGGAAATAACTGAATTGGATATCTCATGGAACGTGGAACAATCTAACCGGTAGACGAAATTTTCCTTGTATATCACCTGAAGAAGACCGGAGCGTTCAACGACCGAAACGTTGTGAATATAACAATAAAGATGATGGCAACATTCCAAACAACGTAGTGTAAACACACACACATATATGTGTGTGTGTGGAGAGGGAGAGAGAGAGTAAGAGAGAGGGAGAGAGAGAGGGATATAGGGAGGGAGAGAGAGAGGGAGAGAGAGTAAGAGAGAGAGGGAGAGAGAAGGAAAGAGAGAGAGAGAGGGAGACTAAGAGAGAAAGGGAGAGAACATGATTTTATAGGTAAATTTTCACAAAAATTATTATTAATTCTTATGCTTCTTCCTTTTAAGAAGAATAACTTTATAAAAATGTCTATATATGATTTGGTCTAAGTGCATATGCCTCCAATCGTCTGATAATGCGAATGAGTAGGTATGTACTCATCAGTGGCTTTGCTTGTATCTGTTGTCTGTTCGGTTTCCCCGACCAGCGCACTGACGGAGATAATGAACCAGAAAAAAAACTGCCTCTGACGTGCCAAAAAATAACGCCGAAATATTTTCAGCGTGAAGGAAATTCCAGACTTGTGGTAGGAGGGCAATGTTCCAATTCGACCGAATGGCGAACTTCGATACACTGATGCATCAACAAGAACAATTGCCAATTGAAGAAGATGCTTTATTCTTGATGACCCGAAATAAATAATTCGAACGCAGTCCAATATATATTACTGGTCAGGAAGGGACAAGACACAGACTTACAATTATCTCGTTCGGTGAGACATCTGCTGTTAAAATATGGAGACTGTAATTATATAAAAATATAGGATTTTGATACTCGTCTATTTTGTGGTGCTTGATTCGAAAAGGTATCCGAATTTCGTTGTTGAAGAAAATTACACAGATTATGAAAAGACTGGTCAGGGCAACGCCTATCCAAGTTGAGGTGGTTAGCTCAATGATCTAAGCTGAAATATTGGCGAGAGTAAAGAAGACATTTTCTTTCACTATTAAAAGAAAATAAAGTCAATTAATAAACGTATCACTTTTTGGGTAATCTCACATATTTAGTTTATTGAACAGCAAAAAAATAAATTATCTATTATTATAATTAATTGGTAAGAAGTTCATTTATGTCATGCAACTATACGTGAACGATTGGTATCATCTGTCTATATTTCTGAGATGAGGTATTATGTACACTATTTACATTACTCGGACTATTGCCCTCATCTTTGTCGCCATATTTATTACAACCTTTCGGCCGTTGTACGCTCCAGCCTTCTTCAGGTGGTTGGAATGTTGAACTGAATCTTTTATTTCGCTCACGGGTTGACTGATCTAGTTCCACGTGCCATGTTTAATGGATGTCAGTTATCAGTTATCTCCTGTTAATTCAACTCTCCAAGTTCTCCACTGCCTTAACAGGGTCTTGAACTCACACTCTTTGTGTCCTGTCACTGGATCTAACTAACGCCTTTACCCACTGCGCCATGTATTCTCAAGGGCAATTCGATATTCCAACCACGGCCGGAGTGTACAACGGCCGAAACGTAATTAATATGGCGACAAAGATGAGGACAATAGTCCGAATAATGTAAATAGTGTACTGGTATCATATATTTAATTTTTGTTATTAATCATTTCACTCCAAACAAGGCGGGAATACCACTAGTAAGCAGGGAGTTACAGAAACTTTCAGGTCACATAATAAGGAAACACATCTTGGAAAATTTGACCTCACGGAATATGTCGAGGCCAAGAGAGACAGAGGAAAACAGTGAATAACGAATTTAACGAGTTCTTGTAAATGGATGACAGAAAAGAAACAGGAGGTGAAAAGATAAACATTACTAAGAGGTACAAAGGGTAGGAAGCTATAAGGAGCTATCGTTACCCACCTATTTAAGTGTTATGGTCCAAGTTCCTTGTACCACGATGATGGTCCTAGGTTAGAACCAATGAAAGAATAACACGAACACAGGTATGGAATACAAAGATATATTACAACAGAAATATAATACAAAGAAGTAGAAGTATTAGTAATGACTATCAGATTTGGTTAGAGTGAACTATGTTGTCTCGACAAGTATCACTATTCCAATGCCCTTACAATATGCTCTCAATTATCTCTCTTCGTCTTACAATGTCGTTATTTATTCGTACAATAGTACAAAATGCGGCACAAGGCCAAAAAAGGGGTTGGGGAAGGACGGTCTTCTGTCTTAATTCTAAACTTAGCTAGTCACAGACACGGACCCAAACATACCAACAATAGTCCTATCACCAAAACAACACATTCACTCCTACCTTTCATACTACGTCCACCATTATACCTCAAATTCTCTATGAAATCCTAACTAGTCCCCATATGTACATTTCAAAGTCTGTGGGGGGAGGGGATAAAACAACAATTTAAAAACCCCAATGGTTATTTACAATATGATTTAATACTATTTACATAAAAGAAAACAAAATAGGGTTAGTAATAACCCCCCCCCACAATGCCTACATGTTGCAGGAACATCAGTTAACTGGACGAAATAATTGCGGGATTATAACATTATAAAAAACAAACACGCCCACAAACACGCACTCATTTAGACACCATAACATGTACGAAAACAAACACACGAAACGGAAGTCATCCCGCAACAACCAGAGAACTGACATCACTGACCACCTAACGAGGGAGGGGATGGGGAATTAAACAAAAGAAAAATAGGGTCAGAAATAAAAGGGGCTAATGAGCATGCATACCCTAGCTAAGTTAACCAGAAAACGGAAAACTAAAGATTCAAACTAAAAAGCCTACACTAGCCTAATATCGGGGCGGGTTGCCTCTGTTCAACCCTGATAGGACAAAATCCTGTACCTAACCGACATCCAAGTGCCATTCCAGGTCAGCCCCTTTCACTCTACACATTCGCGCAAGATTTACCCACCTTTTGCCGAATTCTGATGAAGAGAGTCGCCGCCTTTCCTTTCTAATCTTGACTTTAAGCAGATGCCTAAAGTACAAGATCAGTTCAGAAGAGGTGAACTTCTCACCTCCATAGAATCCCTTCTGACGTGTCGACCAAATCACGACTCTCATAACTCCTAGCAAGCAGTGGAACACACAAAGTTCAGCCTTCGTCAACGGCGGTGCCACATTGCTACCAACAGAAGAGGCCTCAAGGACAAAGAACTTTCCGTGTAACATGCGAACCATATGGCCTTCAACAAACTTATACAACGGAGCTACCAACTTGCAATGAAAGAAGACGTGGCCTAGGGTCTCGATTTCCCCACTACAACGTCGGCAGTTTGGATATTTCTCCAAGCCCACTGCGCAAAGATTTTTGGCGACCCAGAGGGCCCCACGCATCACCAGCTAGGTTAGGGATGCTTCATCGTTATTGAGACATTTCAACCCGGGAGCCCAAAGCCAGATCGAGCGAGCCTCCTGCTTCGTAATACCGGGATCGTCAATCAGATCATCATGAACTAATACTTGATATAATGCCCTACGAGACAACGCCTGGACGTTGGAGAGGTCATCCCTTCTCGTAAGAGGCGTTTCAGAGCAAGACAACATTCACGATAGAAGGAGCACTCGGCTCGGGGTAAACGGCGGGCCTCCTCCTCGCACTTCTCAAGGATGGGAAATTTCGACGGGCGTCTTCCTTCCAGAAGGCGCCCTCCTCATCCGGTCCGCGACACAAATGATCTAGGAACCCGATGCGAAGCATATAGAGACGGATCTCGATGCTAGGCATACCTAGACCGCCTTCAGATGGATGAAGGCAACAGATCTCCCGAGAGACTCTGGCAGCCTTGCCTCCGCACAAGAAGGAGAACAAGAGCTTCACTAACGCCAGAAAAGTGTCAGACGGAAGTGGAAGTACATAGTCAGTAAAGGAGAATCGGGTAGATATGTGAAACACGTACCTCCGCCCTCCCCTTTAAGGAAAGATTCCTCCGAGACCACAAATTAATTGCAATCTCGGCCTTCCCTTGTACCTCCGACCAATTCATTCCCAACTGGATATCTGGACCGAACCAGACGCCGAGAAACACCACATATGGAAGAACAAGAACAAGATATTTACGCAATGAACAATGAGAATTCACTATTCGTGTCAATGTGTACATATCTCTGTTTTGGTGTACATGTGTACCAGCTAGAATTCTAGAATGTATGTTATTCCTCTTGTATCACAGTTAAAATGCCTTTGTGCCTGTATGTATTGTTTTCCCGCCTTGACTCCACCTGTTTACAGTATTTTCCTTTGTTTTAAACAACAAAAAATACGCGAACGAGCAACTTAAAAGAAAGTCAAATCGTAAAAAAATAGCCTTCAGGTATTGTCAGATGAAACTTTAGAGATATCTATATAGATAACTATAGACATTTAAAAACTGTGAAGACAAGTTTCACACGCCTGCGTATATAGAAAGTGAAGATAGCGGAGGATACGAAGTTCCTGACAATGTGCGTCTATCAAAGCAAAACATTTAGGAAACTCATCTAGACCAATCCTTAAATATTGGGAGTTTGATTCTTATTTACTCTCCTAAAACTGTAATTCCTTGCTAATCTAAATTCTTTTCTTTTGACGGGGACAATGATGAATATCTTCAACGTCCTGCCTTTTGTTGATATAACTACAACGTCCTGTTTTTGTTGCTATATCACCCTTCTTTGTCATTTTTCGCCACTTATTTACACAAATTCGCTAAGTTCGTTACACACCGTTTCTTCTGCTTCTCTTATCTTCAGTGTGTCTTATGAGTGTTAAATTCTTCATACCTTCTTTCCTCATTATTTGACTTAGTAATTTCAACACTTTTTCTTTGTTGCTCCTATTTAATTAAGACTTCCTCGTTACTCACATGTTCTATCCATGGCAGTTTGAGCATTGGCTGATAGAACTAAAAATTACTATAAATTAAATTTCGAAAAATATCGTTTGTGGAGATCCTTGTCCTAAATTTTTGAATGTTCTCGAAAACAATTCAGACATCTCTTACAGAACACCCCTCACAACAATTCACCGATCAGAGGTTCCAAATTAACTGCATTTATATCAACTGTATTTAAATGCCTCGTGAATTTCGACACACTTCTTTTATGACCCCACAAAGATGTACAAGAAACATGTATAAAACAAGGAATAAAATGTTTATCAGGCTTAACTTATACCAGCACAGGAAGGAGTTGATGTAGAAAAGTGCCGTGCAAACGATTTATGTGGTCGGAATATTTACTATCTATAAAAATTAGCCTTCGTTCGGAATCTTAGTATTTTCCATAACGTCTCTTAGGAGTGCGGAACTATCTCAAATATCTGAAAATATATTTTATTTATCTATTATTATAGATCATTTAGAATCTATATATAGGCAAAGAGATATGGACAAACTCATGCATAGATGCTATCAATTAATTTGTTCATATGTCTAGCCGAAGCAGAAACATACATGTTGACTTTTTAAAGGTATTCAGTTGGCTTCATACCTTTCACAAGGATATTTGCGCGTAAGTAACGAAACCAATTGGAATTGAAACTCGGCTCACCGATTAACAGTTAACGTCTTCCTCACCAAGCTACGTTACACTTACACACTTCCTAACCAAGCTACGTGATACTTATGTCACTATGGAAAAGGTCATCATCAATATATTTCACCGAGGATATTAGGACGCTAAAAGAGTTTCTGTTTTATTGTTTAACACAAAATCAATTTTGCGTTAGTCAAATGTAAACATAGATAGATACATACATGGATAGATAGATAGATAATTAACAGTGTTACGGATAAAGTATGTTGAAACATCAGTTCCCGTAAGATCACCAAAGATAAGCAACATTGAACCTGGCCAGTGCATATAACGGTGACTGTTTGAAATTATCAGGTGCTACAAACTTGGATGTGCGTGTATGAATAATGGCTTGTTAATCGGAGAACCGAGTTCAATTTCTCTTGCTTTCGTTATATTCACTTACGTGCAAATAGCCTTAGGAAAAGAAGGAATTCGCACCAGCTATGGCTTAATTTATAATTGTTGTATCTCTAAATTATTATTATTTCAAAAACAAAATTCTTACAATCTAAAAAAAAAAAAATTATGGCTTTAAATAACTTGCAAAGGGTTGATAAACTGTAAAAAACAAATCAATCAATTATCTGCAATATATACGCATTCTTTATGTTTTTTCTGTTGCAATAAACATAAGGAAGAAAGAAAATATGCAGGAACTTTATTCAAGCTTTATTCAACTGAATACTCCTGTTTCTTGGATTACATTGTCAATTAATTATAATCAATCGTTCTGTTCATTAAAAGATCAGGAGGTAATGTCACAACAGTGTGATATTTTTACAGACTTATACATAAACCTAGAAGCTGTGTTAAGAGAATGAGAACAATTTATATATAAAAAAAAACAAATATATTTAATTGAAAGAATTAGTAGTTTTTTATTAAAACATTTTTTTGTAATTCCGACTTCATTGTGAGGAAAGACGCAAGAAAATGATACATCAGTGAGAAAAAAGAAAGTGTATATATAATAGGAAAGAAAAAAAGGTAAAATTGAGGAGTGATAAAGCTCTCATGCTTTCAGCGTCTGCTTCAGTGAAATAGAAACATTTGTCAATTTCAAATCTTTTCATTTATAACCTGATTGATTTTTTTTAATGATAACCTGCACTTGTTATATAAGAATAAAGTGTCGCTACCGACTCTGGAGTTTGAACACAGATCACCAGACAGTAAACACACGTAATCTCATTTTGAATAAGTAGATTCTCTATACTATTAACTATACTAATTCTCTATATTAATCACTATTCGGATCACTATTGGTTGGTTACTATTCGAGCAAGTACTATTAGTGCGAGGGTTATTCGAAGGCGTCTGACATCAATATTTTTCAACGGCGTTACTATAGTTGTATCTGCGATTACAAAGTCTCTACTGCAACGTGAATTACGAAAGTGACGACAAGTATTCATTGATATTAAAAAATGGCAACGAGTGTTCGTTGACGTCACAAAAATAATTATAATTCTTATTTAAATATTTTGGTAAGATATTATGGAGGTGGAATTTCAACGGATATTTCATACTCCGGGAACTCGCAAAGAGGTTATTATATCATTAATGTAAGAATTATAAATTCATCAGAAAATTAAAATCGGAAAACCGTGGACTTTTCACAGGCAGTGCTATTTTGTAAAAAAAAAAATAATTCCTTGATAACATAGTTGTTATTTAAATAGCAACTTTTAAGTTGAGATATAAAACTAAGATAATCGTTAAACTTTTAAAAATCATTTTTTAAAAATCGATTACATTTTTCAATATCTTCACAAAATCTTCACAGCACAATTTTTCTTCTTAGCCGCCATAAGTCCTCAATATCATTCTACAGTTACATTTTAACAACGTCGATTGGTTAATATCCTTTCCATTGTGAAACCATTGGCTGGCATAAGATAATCTTATATAGTGTATAAATGCACATATATGTATTCAGGTATATGTAATATGTGTGCAAAAATACATCAACTCAATAAGCGTGCAATATATATATATATATATATATATATATATATATATATATATATATATATATATATATACTGCACATACTGCATAATTATGAATTTTCTAGAGTGTATACATACATACATACACACACACACATATATGTATATATATATATATTTTTGTGTGTGCATGAGAGAGAGAGAGAGAGAGAGAGTGAGAGAGAGAACAGAATGAATATATATATATAATATATATATATATATATATATATATATATATATATATATATATATATATATAAACAGATACGTGCAGTGCAACTGAGAGCACAGATGGCTGTCGGGGGTGAGAGGAGATAAAATGTCTGGGTGAGAACGAGTGTCTGCGGTGCCAAGCTATTTCAAAGACAAAAGAAACACCCGGAGAGAAAAAAGCACAGTTTGGTTTTACTTTTACATCTTAGATATTCGCTTTTTTCATCGTCTTTCCAGCATATTCTTTTTAGCTCTTTTATTATCATCATCATTATTATTTTCATTTTGTTCTTTTTCTCTTCCATTCATTTTTGTTTTTCTTTTATCATAGAAAAACTACATCTAAACCATTTTTATCATTCTCATTATTATTATTATTATTATTGTTATTGTTGTTGTTGTTGTTTTGCGTAATCTTTATTGCTGTCGCCGATACCGCCGACGCCTCAAAGGTCTTTCTACCGAAGTGCGGGTATGGACGCTGTCGTCGATCTTTGGCGGTGCTCTCTAGAATTGGAGAAGTATACTGCGTCGTGATCTCCTGACTAAAATCGATCGGAGTATGCAAGGAACCAAACTACTTTGTCATTTTGCCAAGGGTTTTTTTCATTCCAGTGTCCTCGAGCTGATTTCTTTTAGTTGCCTTCTTACCTGACTTTCGAAAATCGTGCGCAAAGAATAAAAATAAAAATAAAAAGATAGATAGATAGATAGATAGATAGATAGATAGATAGATAGATAGATAAATAGATAGATAGATAGATAGATAGATAGATAGATAGATAAATGTTGTCCAAAACATGTAGGTAAGTTGATTGATTGAGGATGAGAGAAGACACAGATTGGCATCAAAGAAAAATGAATGCACAGTAGATATACAGTTATTTATAAATGATTAATCGGTTTACGGCTATATCACGTTGAAGCAACGGTTCCTGTACGACCACAAAAGTTAAGTAACGTCTAGCCTGGTTAGTAATTAACTGGGTGACAGCTCAGGAATACCAGGTACTGGAAGCTTGGATGTGTAGGTGGTGTAATGGATAACTGCTCGGAATTGTTTAACGGAGAGCTGAGTTCAATTCCGCTTACGTACAAATGCCTTTGTGAAATGAATAACTCCACCTCTTCTTCCTCCAGCTATTCGTTAATTAGTATAACTTTTATCTACAAATCAACGTGATCTAAAAAAAACACCATTAAAATCTAAAAATATTTTCTGTCTTTAAATAACCGTATTGATAAGCCGTAAAAAACAAATTAGTTAATCTACTTCAAAGCTGCACTACCGTGGTAACCTGTGAGTACTGAATTTGCATGTGTGCCTACCTTTCTCACTATTTCAGTATGGCAGATGCCCAATACAACATATAGATTCATGCAGATATAAGTGAAAAGGAAAGGGTATGGGGATCAGTAGTTGGCATGTTGAAGAAAGAGAAAGTGAGGGTAAGAGAGATGGTATGAAGTGGGGAAAAGAGAAGAGGAAAGGAAATAGGTTTTGAAAGAAAAAAGAAAGGGAGACGTGAAAAACAGTAGTGTGCATTATGAACAGAGAAAAAAGTCAGGGTAAGATATATGGCATGAGTAGTGAACAGGAGTGATTTTGTTTTTAAAATAGAGACACAAACACACAAAGGGAATTATCAAAAAAAGAATGCTCTATAATTTATATGATTCTTATATACATGCGCAGATAGATAGATATATGAACTTTGGCTAGCTAGCTAGATTGATTGATTGATTTAGATAGATACGTTTTATCAGAAAGGATACAAAACAAATATAAGTTAAATTCATTTAATTATTATTGATAGAAAATATAATTAGCTTCAATGATGAGAAGAAGACAAAACTTCGATTACCAGTTTAAAGTAATCTGGAGTTTCTTCCCGACACTCATTGAGAGACTGTTTTCAATCTTTTCCTTGCTTCTAAAAGTTCTTCCATTTATGAAATGTTATAGTGATCGAAACAAATGCAAATCTGAAAATGATAAATTTGGTGAGTACAGGATTGATTCATTGGTTGATTTGTGTTATGGCATATCAACCTCAGTGGGTTATTTAATGCCAATAAAATTTTTTGAAATAGATTCATAGCGATAGTTTGTAAAAAAATATATATATATATATATATATATATATATATATATATATATATATATATATGTATTTGAACCATTTTTCAATTACTCATACTTTTTTAGTACAATCCAACTTAAGAATCTATAGCTGTTTGTATTACTGGTATTTTTTTTAAAGTATTGCTAATAATTTTTCCTTCAAAAATTATTGCTAGTAATAATTTTTTATTACAAAGTATTTCTGGTATTAAAACCTATTTTTACACAAGTTTGGGTGTTAGCTATTTGCCCATAGCTGGGACCCTAACAGGTGCTACTACCACGGCTCAGGGTGGACCTGGGAACACCAGCAATTAAGAGGTGGTTCCACGCTCCTCAAAACCTCCTGATCAGAGACCTTGCTGTTGGACATAGTTTATCGTCTTACCCAGGAGGCGGATGTAGTTTATCGCCATACCCAGGATGAAGTGAGTACAGGAGATGTGAAGAAACCTCTCAATATATCGATATTTATCTTCTCCTGCCTTTGTTTTGCAGAATGGGTCCTTGCATTGTCAAAACGCCATTTCTGTTTACCAAAGCAGGATTCTTTCAAAGTAATAACTCGTTTACCTGATGAAGTTGTTCTCATTAAATGTCTGCAGCAATGGCCTTCTCTGTTTCATCAGTTCGTAATAAGAGACACTTTTCCTATTCCACCAAAGAAAATGCAACGACCTCTGTGGATCTAATTTTAATGTTGGTCCTGTTTTTTGTTTCATTTTGGGATAAGCACGGCCATATTCGTTTTCTGTTGAGATAGAATATAAAAATGCAATGCAAAAAAAAAAGCAAGGTTTGTTATCTCTGGTTAAAAGAATTCCACAGAGGATGGAAACGAAAGCTCAGATGAAAACGAAATTCCTTTTTTGCATGTTTTTCAGATGCGCTAACAGTTAACTATGACACATTAAGAATTAAAAAATATGTTGCATCTTGAAGTTATAATCCTCCACAGGAGTCAATAGTAAATAGGTTGTAGTATTTAGGTTTTATTGCAATTCTAATTATAGCTTTTTAAAAGAATAAACATTGCCGACGAGTGTAGATAGTTAAAATAATAGCGGTTACCAAGAGACAAAACGCACTTTTGACAGCCTGTTTTTTCTTCTGTTGTTTTTTATTTTACTATTTTATTTTTTTTTGCGGGCATGAAAACTCAAGAATGCTGTCTTCTCTTAATATCATTTCCTGTTAGTTTTATAGTTCCTTTCGGATAGTTATACATATGAGATGAAATTATTCAGTATTCACTGCTGTATATGAATAAAATATTACATAGCATTTCATTACTTCTGATGCTTCTGATGTTTCTATATATTTTTCTATTACTTTTCTTAGACGTCCCTATTCTTATGCTCCATAGAATTTTTGTGTCACATTTTTCGTTGTTTGTTACAATACTAACCATATAGTTAGACTCGGTTTTGACGTTGACAATATGTAGTTGAAAATGTGGGTAGTCTGTTTTGCTGACAATCAAGCTTTTTCTCTTTTTTCAGTTTTTTTTCTTGATCTGCTATTAACACAATGTCATCTGCGTATCTTATGTTTGCTCAGATTGTAGATGACAGTAATAAATGTCAGTAGATTTTATAGTTCTTTTTCGATCATCCCGCTTGAGAGTTTAAATAAACAAATAAACAAGATGAGAAAATATCTCCTTTTCAAACTCCATTTTTTTTCTATCTACATGCTGTTTGTTCTCAGGAAAGATACAGATTACATGAAGGTTTCCCATGTATAACTAGTTTTTGTATTTCACGTAGCTCTTTTTGTCTGGCATAAGTAAATGTCTCTTTGTTATCTATACAACATTGGCTGATTGCTTGGGCATCGATGTTTTCTCACTCCTATAGAATTTTTATAATAACCCAAAGTGTAAGATATGCACTGGACGTCAAAATCAAGTAGTTGCAGAAATCAAATAATTTCGCAAGGATAGTAACAGACAATCGAAAATGTGACATAAAAATTCGAAGGTTCATTGCAATAACGAAAAATGCCTTCCAAAAGCTAAAACAACTATTAAGAAATAGGAAGATTTCGTAAAAAAAAACTGAAGTGCTGAACTGCTATATGGCAATGAAGGATAAGCAAAAACAGATAAAAGAATGCTGAACTGATATATAATATGGCAGTGGATTCAGAACATTCTCTGCACAGATGAAGAAGAGGATCGAACATTGATAATGATGAACGTATGAAACTTGCGAATTCTTACATTACGGTGATGCAGCCATATCGATTTGTTTTAATCATTTCACCCCAAGAAAGGCAATAAAACTACTAAGGTTCAAGAGGTTACTGAGTATGAAATAATATGAGAAAAAGAAAAACATTATTAAGAAAAGGGAAAAATAAAAGAAAAGAAATTAAGTAGTCAGAAAACAACGATTGAAGCTGCATTTGATTTTTGAAGATCATAGTTGACAGGAAAACATCAAGCCGGAAGAGAATTTCACAGTTGAGCAATGCAAGATAAGAAACTGTTAACATAGAACTTACGGTAACATTTCAATTGTAATATGATAAAACATAGATGTCAATCTATCGCTGCGTTTAAACTTGTAAAGTCAAGGTGCTAAAGAGGAAAACTAATCAGAACAATTACCAAGAATATATTTATAGAAAAGGTACAGGTAGGCTACGTTATGAATTCACAGTAATTTCAGCTTTAGCAACGTTTACTAATGTGACATCTTGTATACTCGTAAGAAAAGTTGACATTTATATTCATAATATCTTATAATTCTTTTATTCTTTTGGAATATATATTTTTATACGCCACATTTCTTTTGGTTGTCTTCTCATCTTACACCGTTATTTATTTGTCCGGTGTCAATACTTTTGTTGCCTTTTAGGATTGCTTTATCGGATCAAAAAGTCTAAGATGATATTTCTGACCATGAATTAAGCTAATTTTATTGCAATATATTCGCTTTAAGCAAGCAATGTGATTTGTTGTTTTACAGAAATGATTAATTTTATTATAATCGTTATTTAATTAGGCGCGGTAGAATTTATTCGTGATTGTTGCACCAGTGCCGAATGGACCTTATGAATATTTTATGACCCTCTGTAACTGTTATTTACAAAGAAGGCGGGAAATTATTCACCGGAGACAGACGATATTATCACAGACATTAAATGGATTTGATCTTTTCGATCAGGCACGTCTTGTCACGGATACTACTCTTGATGAGTAACGGAAATACAAAAATATATATATATATATATATTAAAAATAATATTAACTTATTAATACCCGATGTAAAAATTGATGTTAATTATAAAAATAATTTATTAAAATAAAACCCCGGTTTAAATTCAAACAGCGGGCTCAGTTTAAATTGACTTGATGCATCATCATACGAGATAAACTTTGAGTTGCTAAGGTATTTTAAATTTTATTAAATTTTTATTTTTATATATATTTATATTTTTTATATTTTATAAATTTACTTTTTTACTTCTATAGAGTATTGGGCACTTTTAAACTTTATTCAATCTCCCTTGGTAGGTTATTCGTTGTTTTCCGCTGTCAATCTTGTCTTCAATTTGTCTTGTGAGTATCAAATTTTCCAAGGCGTATTTACTCATCATTTCTCCTAGAAATGTCAACTTCATTTTGCTCGCTATAATGTCACTTTGTTTCCTTCTTCTCTGAAAATTCATCGTTTGCTGACATGTTTGGTTTATGATATATTCAACATCCTTCTGTAGAACCACATTTCTGTTGCTTCAAGTACTTTCATCAGTGAGGACATTGTCCAGTATTCACATCCCAGTTTAGCACTCTTCCCTTTGTTTCTAACGAAATTGTTGTTTCTTAATACTTTGTTTAGATTTTTGGAAGACATATTTGGCTATCCCAATGCTCCTGCCGATTTCAGTGCCGCATTTTCCGACCTTTGTTCCTAGATATTCAAATTGTTGTATTTGTTTGTTTTTGTCATCTTCAATCTATAATTTGCTTGTTAGGTTGTTCCTTTTGCTAGCAACAATGCATTCTATCTTCTTGCAATTGATTTTTTCCCTTTCTCGCTTTCATTCAACATCTTATGTCGGAGGAGTTCTTACATTTTCTTTTCTGTGTCTTCTAACAACACTGTGTCATCTGCATATCTTGTTAAGATTGTGACCATCAATAATTAATCCTGTGCGGCCTTTTAATTCTCTAAGATTCGCTTCACTGTTTCCTAAGCGTAGTTTACATGTGGCGCAAGTCTAAATGTATGGAGCACCCAGTGAGAACAAACTCAGTACTCAGTCATAATTGATCTAGCAAGACATGCTAACCTCGTCAAAGTGCGTATTCTCCACAGTGTATAGACTGAATAAGTCCAGCGAGAAGATACACCCTTGTCTTGCAGACCTTTCCATTTTTGTATATTTACTAATTCCATTTCTTATCGGTATGCAGACAGTTTGCTGCTAGTATAGGTTCAGGAATATTCTAATATCCTTCCCGAAGATGTCAAGGATACCTAGCAGCTCCTACAATTTTTGGCGTACTTTATAAAATGCTTTTTCATAATCTCTAAATTTTTAAATTATAAAATAATCTGTTATCCATTCCAAAGTTGCCAGTGTTTGAAGATCATTTTTCTATTACTTTTTGCTTAAAGCTATATTTATCTATTTTGCTTTTTCGACTCTCATTATTTTTTATTAACTGATTGTTTGGATATTAGTACTGTCAAAAAGGTAACCCGGATATAAGAGACCCGGATATAAGAGAAACCCTGGATATAAGAGAGATTTTCTCTGGTCCCAAATTACAGCCTGTGTTAATGTATATATAATAGACCAAACCCTGATATAAGAGAAATCCGGATATAAGAGACTTCTTCTCCGGCCCCGACAACTCTCTTATATCCGGGTTATACTGTATAAATTATTTTAATGTTATAAATAATGACTTCATAATCTTCGAGTATTTCGGGTTTAAATTTTTATTTTTATTGTTTTTTCAATGTTTAGGTTTGTTTATGTACAAATATTTAGTAATCTTTCTTGCTTTCTCAAATTTTGCTTATAAAACACGTAATTTAAAATCTGCGTCAGAAAAGTAACAGGACTAGTGTCACAAACAATTTATTTCAATTCCAAACAACAAATTACATGGTTACACCTCGACTTCTCTGCCACACCTTTTTGCACTTCTGGAAGGATTCTTCTTGGGTGCCACTCAGCTCCGTCATGACGGCCTTCCTGATGGCCTCTACCC